>MU224545.1:587802-614850 GCA_018584345.1 Thuja plicata
TTTCACATTTTATCTGGTTATTCAACATTATGGTTCCTCTACCTTCAACTGGACAAGGTGTGTCATTACCCATTCTTACTAAACCACCTTTATAGTATTGAAAAGTCTCAAACTTTTGCTTATCACCATTCATATGGTGAGTGCAGCCACTATCTATGATCCAGACATCATTTTTACTAACTTTAGATATGAGTGTAGTTTCTACATACCTGTCTTCATCATCATCTGAATCATCTTTTACTACCACAAACACCATCTTGATGTCTTCATGAGATTTGGTGTCACTATCATCATCTTTGCATTTTTCTAGGTAACTGGCCTTCTTTCCTTTGTCCTTGTAGTCTTGGGAATCTCTTCTTTCTGATTGTCGGTAGCTTCTGTAATCACCTCTGTCAGACTTCTTTTCAAATGATTTGGCATTACTTCTGTCATCTTTTCTTCTGTTAGGACATCTTGCAGTAAAGTGTCCAATCTCTTTACAATTAAAACAAACAAGTGGTAATTTACCTTTGCATTTACCTTTGCCTCTATGCATTCTTCTAGCCACAAGTGCTTCAATTCATCAAGATCACCCTCTTCATTTTCACTATCACTATCTTTTCTCATAGTGTTTTTATGACTTGATTTACTTATTCTCATAGAATTTTTGAATGCAGACTCTATATTTGGTAAGACACTATTATCAAAATTGTTCTTCTCAAATGAAATCAGTCTTCCAATTAAACTGTCTAGAGTAACATTGATATTTGCTACTGCTCTCATTTCTTGAATAGCAGATACTCTAATAGCATAAGTAGGCAGTAAGGTTCTTAGAATTTTACTTACCACTGTATCTTCTTCTAGTACACCTCCAACTCCTCGGATAGCATTGACTACCTCTTTGATTCTTGTGTTGTACTATGTGATGTTTTCAGCTTCTTTCATTTTGAGATCATCAAACTTTCCTCTAAGGCTTTCTGCCTTGGCTCTCAAAACATTTTTGTCACCACCATGTACAAGCATCAATTTGTCGCACATCTGCTTTGCTGTCTTGCAGGTTTTGACATCTTCAAATTCAACATCAGAGAGTGAGGAAGCAAGCTCTATCATCATGCAATTGTGTTCATGCTTCTATTTCAATTGTTCAACTGTTGGTGCTCCTGTGGGCAACACATATTCAACATCTAGGTATTGAGTAACATCATTTCCAATACCTGATAAGTGGAGTCTTATTCTGCTCTGCCATGAAGCAAAATTATCTTTGTTTAACTTGGGCACATCTCGTATGTTCATCTTGTGATCTTTAGCTTAGGTCTTGAAACCTTCCTTCTAAGCACACAAGCTCTGATACCAATTGTTAGTAATAACTGAGAGGGGGGGGTGAATCAGTGGCCTCAAAAATTAATCTTTAAATCAACACTTAAAACTTATAACCATAAATTATGCCTCTGGTTATCTTCTGTCCCACAAGATGAAATCCTTGAAATACTTTTATCAACTTACTACTTGTCAGATTGCTTTGTTAAACCTTGTTCTACATGTGTTTACCGATAAGCAGTTAACTATTTACCGAAACACAGTAAATATGTAGAGTATACCGATCAATCCAGAATTGCATATGTGAAATGTAAAACAACAAAGTAATAAACCATAAACACATAACACATGGATTTTTAACGTGGAAACCCTGTTAAGGGAAAAACCACTGGGACCAGTACCAAAAATTTTCACTCTTCTGAAGTGAGCCCTGTTAAGAGCCAACCCTATTAAAGGTTACAAACACACTGTTAAGTGTGACCTTGCCAGAGGATTTAGAAATAGTTTGTCAACTTGTATTTGGCATCTAATGCTACCATCCTTGATCAAACTCTCTTGGTATATCAATAGGTATCGGGCATATCCAATGCTACTTTTGTGATCAAACTTTTTGATACTCCTTGGGATGTATCTCAATTGTAAAAGACTTTTAAGTCCTGATCGATTAAGAGGCTTTATGCTTTAATGGTTAAATTGAAACACTAATGATATGTTCATACATACAACTCAATTGTAGATTTTCAGATCCATTGTAAGTCCATTACCTCTGTGATCAATATAATCACTTATACCTTTGCTCCACACTGTTATGCTCCGTGATGCTTGTCTCACTGTTCGTCAGTGTCTGCAGAATCTAGCTCTTTCCTCAGCTTGTTGATCAGGACTGAAAGAAGACTTTCTTCTCCTTTATATTTTCTTTAGCATCTCTCCTCTATTCTCTTGTTCACCCCTCTATTCATAATGAATTGGGTTTGTCTCTATATAGACATGATTTCCCCTTTTCTTGGCTTTCTTGATTCTTGGCGTGTTCCACAATTCTTGCCAATAGATTTAAAGCAAACTCATGATTTATCTCAAAGAGATCTTCTTTCCAACTGGACAAATCAACTTTAAATCAATTACTTATCTTTGACTTTATCTGGATGATTAAAACAATGATAAGTATCTGTTAATTCTATATTTAGCTTCTTGATAGCTAAGTATTTTGTCATTTTCTAAACTCTCTGTTTTGTCGGTCAACACTTTAGTTAGTCATCAATGATAACTGAATATTTCATCGATGTGAATTCAGTTGTCATCGGGATCTCTGTCCTTGTCTTCTTTGTCGGGCAACACTGAAATTCTTTCCGTCTGGTACTCTGTGCTTTGCTCGTCGGGAAACACTGTAACTTTGCTCATTGGTAATGTTGTGCTTTTGTTCGTCAGGTAACACTATGACTTTGTTCTTTTACTCTGACCGTCGGTGTGCACTCCGTCGGTGTATGTAGTCACTTAGTGAATACTTGACTTATGTGCATTATTGATAGCATAGCCTTGATTCATCGGTTCTTTGAAGTCTTTGGTAGTATTTCCATGACCATACATATTATATCAAGTTGACATCAATGAAAATACAATACATTAATTGATTTAATGCCTTGCGTGATTATAAACTTAACATTTTCAAACATTCAATCAGTTACATGTCATCAATAATAATAGAGGCAAGAGCAAAAAAGAATAGAAAAGTACCACTTCATAAAACTAGAGTTATAAGAAAAGAGGAGCAATTTCAACTAGACAAAGAGGTGGATATAGACATGGCAATAGACGATTTGTTAGAGTTTGTTTTCAATGTGTCTAAGGTCATGGAGTATGGAGAGAATAGATTGGTGTTTATCCTATTGAAGTCAATGAAAATTCAATTATTTTAATTGATCAAGAATCAAAGCAAGAGGAAGCAGTCATTGTGAAAAGTATTTGCTAAAATGTCTTAAATAGAATAGAGACGCAAAAATCTTAGGTTTGACGAGTTTAACACACTCAAACACTTATCAAGTTTTCTAGTTGTACAATGATCATCATGTGATAGTTAAATAATAATGCCTTGTGAGTTTCAATATTAGCTCATAGGGTGACAAAATCTACTTTGATGACATGCCCAAGGTCACATTTTACTTGGGAGGTCATGTTAGTTTGATTAGTAAATTGTACACAATGGTAGGACTAAGACCTACATCCTTATGAAGGATGACAAGAAGAATAACTCACTTATAATGAAAGAATGTGATGGATAGTGTTCTCTATCATCAAGAGTGATGGATTTTTTTAGTGAGTTGTCTATACATAAGAGAAGCTCATGTTGTTAAGCCAAAATAATAATAATAATAATAATAATAATAAAATAAATAAAAATAATATTAAAAAAAAAAACAAAAAAAAAACTCAAAAGATGATAATAGAATACTTTGAGAAGTGAAAATATTTCTTCAAGAGCATAAGGATATTGTGTCAAGTGATGTTCAAGCAGTGATTTTCCACCCAAGAGATGTATAAATCATAATATTGATCTAATAGGGGGTTAATTTATGTAACAAATTTGTTTGTAGAGTGATATCCTTGCAAAATAACAAAATGAACTAACATGTTAAAAATATAATTGATCAAAGGTAGTTTGATTTTATGCATATTACCACCTATATTGGCACCTAAGAAATGAGAGAAGTGACAAGTGTACATGAAATTTAAATCCATAAATAAGAGCACTATCAAATAGTAGGATTAATTGCTTGGGATGAATGACTTGATTGATTAATTGAGTGGATTCAACTACTTCACAGAGATAGAAATAAAGAGTGGATGTTGAATCCTTCTACGTGGATCAACCCCGCCTACTCCTGATCCTATGCCTCAGTCACATCATACACGTGGACCTCTTGTGAAGTGCATCTCCATTGTCAAAGTTTCCCAATGAGGGCTGACATGTGTCAATCGGTCAGGATTTCAAGCCGCTCCATAAAGGCTTTCTTTCCTTCGAACCCCTCCAGTGTGATGCATATCCTCATAGACACTCATGCCTTTTGGGACCCACCAACGCATATTTAAGGAATATGTTGCCTCAAAGAAACTTCCACAACTAACGTGCCTTAGACAACTATCCAATACACACCTTTCTGTTAGCCCGTATAATCATGATTACTCCTTCTTGGGTCATTATAGTTTATTCATTTTGCCCCATCTGGCGAGCATGTTGTGAATAGAAAATAAAGAAAGCACACTTGTCCACAGCACGAGAGATCAATAAAATCATGCATATTTGTTTGGCATGTTCATCGATTGAAACAAAAATATGATCATTCAATGATCAATGCGGTCACAGCTTTATTTTAAAACCGAAGGGGCCTATTCTATAAAATAAAGGAGGTGGGAACATTGAACTATGGTTCAATGAGTTAAGAAATATCTATAAATTTGTAGAGGTTTTAAATTTTTGAGAACAAGATTCTATGGCTTATCAACCAGAGGTGTATATTGTAACATTTGTATTTGGGGGCATACTCTCTCACCTTGGCATGTTTGCTCTTAATAAAATATAGGGATTGTGCCTTTGTTTCCTTTCTCTTTTTGTTAACCAAGGTGTCTTGTGTTAATTTCTTGCGGTTCCAGTCCAATTTACTTAATTTGGTATCATAATTTTATGTTTATTTTGATGTATTTATGGTCATGATGGTTTCTCTCTCCTCGCTACGCATCTAAAACAAAGGATGAATTATTTCGCTTATAGCCTTCTCCCTATGAAGATTGGTTTTAATAAGTGAGGTCTTTTCATTTTACCCCTATACAACCTATTTCCATCTAGAATCAAGGGCCCATTCTTGGGACCTCTTGTTTGTTTCCTACTCATAAATACTATTCTTAGATCATGTTAGTGGGTGAAGAGACTTCCATGCTTTTTAGGAGTTTTGTGTCTTTATTCAGACCCTTAAAGGTGCTTCCCACGACTAGGATATGAATTTTATTGCCCCATGTCTTGTGACTTTGGCATCTTGTTCTCCCAATCAACAATGAAGGGTATGTGGTGCATCATGTATGTGGGAATAAAGATATGAACCTTTGACCAGAAAGGGTCAAACCCTTACAGATACCACCTTACATGTTTTAACCCCACCCAATAAGCTTTGATATGGTGAATCACATCCCTTAGCTTAGGTTGTTTGTAAAAAGTTATCCTCTTCCTTTTCCCCAAACACCACTCATGAAGAGTCAGCTTCTAAAATCCCAGAGGTCATTTCATAGGGCGCAATTTGTCCCACACCTATGAAGCTTCCATATTGCCCTCACTTAGGTGTGAGCCTCTTAAGGATCAACAGTCGTTTTTGGCATGCCAGGTGGGACAGAGCTGAACGCAGTCGCCAAAGTTAGTGTATACTTTGATTTTATTGCTTGTTAGAAGCCATTAAATTGCACATGGTAAGGGATGCTCTAGGTTTGATTAAACATGGATCCGAGCTACTTTAGTTTTGCCAATTAGTTTTCCTCTCATCCTTTTCAGGAAAATTAGGCTCCTAGCTCAGATGAAATGTTGTTCAACCTCCACACAAACTGTGGATTATTAAGCTCAAAAGATAGTAGTATGGCCTCTAGTATTCTCTGAATGCGCTAGAAGCATATTCTAAAGAGCCTTGTTTGGAAAACATTTTGGTTCCAAAAGAATAAATTACACATGCATGTTTTCCACATGAGTCATGTCTGATAGAAAGCAGGTATGTTTCAAGTACTTTCCTAGAATTATCTTTTTAGAGCCTGATGCCAGATACCATTTCCTTGTTTGAAGGCGGACCATTGGTTTGGTGCTCACAACAATTGAACAAACAAGGTCAACATGATATTTATCTTACACAAACAAGCCCTCTTTGTGACAAGGAGGATCTCTCCCTACCACTTCTGAAGACAGATGATCCAAGCTCTCTCTTTTTAGAGCTCCCTCATTTTTTTGAAGATGTGGAGGTTTCTACCCCGCAAGTCCCAAATATATTCGAGATCCACTCAAATGAGGTGTTTCCCCAGGAGATATTTTCTGAGACCTGGAAAGAGCAAGGAAAATCAGAGAACAAGGATATACTTTTCGGGGATGAGCTCAAGTTTTTTTGGGCAACAATAGGAGAATTCCCTCCAGCAGCCCAAGTAGAGCCTTCCCTAGCACTCCATATGGGAAAAACACCAGTAGGTGAAGTCAGGGAATGTAATAAATTTTCCCTTCTAGCATCTCATTTTGAATGGACCCATGGGTACCCAATTAGGTATTGTTCCACTCCTACATCTTAACAGTCAGATCGAGTCATGCTCACGTTAGAGCATGAAATCATTTCAAAGGTTTCAATACATTGTCTCGTGTGATGTTAGGGGAATTACTTGAAATAAATAGTTACTTTCTTATCTCTGACATGTCACACGTGAAAAATTTAATACCCATGTTACTTATCTTTTGTTAAGATATCGTGGAGTTATTAATTAAACAAATAAAGTTAGGTCGCCAAGGTAGCTACTTTCCCATAGATGTAAATGGGTCTTTGTAATTAATTTTGTTTGTTTGTTAGTATAAATAGTTAGGTTATTCATCTTTCTTTTCAATGTGTTATTGTGCAAGGTAGCACGTTTGTTGTGTCCCATGTATAGTGTCAGTCCCCACTATTAGTCTTGTAGTATGTTCTATCATGCCTAACATCGTTGCATAACTAAGCAACATTTTAAATGATGTATTCATTATGTTTCACTAACCCTTTTGTTCGTTAAAATAAAGCATGCCAACACTTCAGGTGTTTCCCATTTCCGTGCAAGCTCCCGAGAAAGGTATTCTCTGGTTGACTATCGCATGTATGCGATAATAGGTCATTGTTATGATATGCGTTGCCTTACAAATAATGGTAATGTTAATTCTTCATTTTTTAAGGTAACACAAAACATAAATGATAATTGATGAAATCAAGTAGATACAAGGACAAAGAATAAGCAAAAAGACGTATTTTTCATTCATTGTTGGTATCTATTTACATATCAAAATTACAAAAACAAAATATCTTTTCTTTCATCGTTTGCATTTTTACATCATAACATTTATTTAAAAAGAAAAAGCAAAACAAAACATTTGTAGCAGCACGGTCACGCATCACTATAATCATGTCCTTTTCTAGTTGGGTCATCCCCACTATCCTCTAAGCCATCTCACGAGTCAGGAGGTCTTGTGTCGCCTGACTCTAAAGTAGAATCCCAGGCTCTCTCAAAGAGAACCCTTAGGAAGAATTCCTCCAACCACTCCTTGTACAGTTCCACCTTTAAGTCCACATATTTCTTTAGGAAATTGGCCCCATGTTGTGCATAACAATGATGCACGTTGAGAGGCTTGAAGTGAAAGTTTGAAATGAAAGGTACCCATGGCACCTCCACTCTAGTCTCAAGGAAAATCCTTAGGTCAACTTCCAGTGGCAACCCAACCCCATAACGAGCTACATCCATCACATCTTTAATGCCCTCGCAGTAGAATTTGCCAAACATTTCCAAGGAAAGAAATTCTATCAAATCTCTGGGTTCCCCCAAATCTAGCAAAGAACCCATGAACCTGGGTGAGATTTCCGTGTTGAGTTGATAGGCCTATGTTTTTTAAGGAAAAAGATGGAAATGTTGGAAATACAATAATGGGAAAGCAAGACACTAAGAGGGGGGGGGGTGAATCAGATCTTGAACTTTAATCACTTTAAAATAAACTGATCCACAAACATACATATATGAAATTGATCTCACATCTAGTAGCATCCATGATAGCAAATAAATAGTACAATACACAAAATTTGGTAACCCAGAAACCCAAATAGGTAAAACTAGGGTGGGGATGACACCCACAAATTCTTCACTACTACAGCAATAAAGTGTGCCTGTTAGGGCTAAAAAAGTTTGATCACTTCTGGTGATCTACCTAGTTCAAGGTCTGCCCTGTTAAGAGCTACAGATCATTACAATATACCTTGTAAAATGATTTCAACTTACAGTAAAGTAAGCACTCGGCTAAGAGACTTAGAAAGGTCTGTTAGAACCACTTTGTTAAGAGATTTCACCTGATACACTTGTTAGAATGTATCAAGTACTGATCCTTCGATGTGCACTCTGATGCTAATAACAAATCTCCTCTTTACAATGCCTTCTCTGATCTTATAATATGATATGTCTTTCTCTGCTGCTCACTGCTCTTCCACTCTGCTAGATCTATGCTTCTTGTCAAAACAACCCTTCACACATCTATCATGTATGTATGCACCTTCTCTCTATGCTATGTAGATCTCTTTAAATCAGGGTAAGAAGCAATCTTATTATACTCTTCGAATCTGGTGAATAGATCTAGATCAACGATAAAAAATTAAAGCCTTATGCCTCCTAGACATTCCAATTTTTTGATTGGCTACATGCCACGTATTAGGATCAAATAATTAAATGCATATTTATCTTGTTTAAAGTATTAAATGCACAACTACGTCGGCCCAAAATAGTTGACCTAGGAATAACTGACATTCCTAACATTCACATCAAAACTGTCTTGCTCGACACTAATGACTCTTATTGCTCAGCCCTAACTTGCCGGGTAGCTCGGCATCTATGATCTACTCTGCTTGGAAACGACTTGCCGAGTAGCTCAGCCTATACTATTTATCTCGGCCACAGTGGTGGCCGACCAAAACTGCCTAGATAAATGACTAAGTGCGGACACCAAATAATCAACAAAAACTTAGAGATTAACAATCTCCCCCTTTGATATTTAGTGGCAAAAACACTTATCATTTTGTTTACATCCAAAAAATTGCCTAAGTACATACAATACTCCCCCTTTGATTATACTTCATACTTAGTAGATTATCTACATACTATACATGCCTTTAGAAAAAAAAATTTATACCTTCAGCTCATTTGTTCCTTCCTTTCCTGATTCCCCCTTGTTTTTGTCATTGATAGCTGGAGGGGTTAAGTTGTACTCATCCAAAAATTGTTAATGAAGTTGTAGAATCAATGCAAATGAAATATCCCAACTATCTTAAACAAACTTCATAACTCCCAACTTAAATTCTAGCTCGACAACTAGACTTACCAAACTTTCTGCAGTAGAGAGATGAGAGTCTCTCTTTACCAATTCTCTTGCAGCTGTAAGTTCTTTCTGAATAACCTCTAGATGAGGTATCAAATTAGCCTAAATCATAATCAATTTTGCCTTGATTCGGCCATCTTTAGCCATAATCTTGGTTAACCTCCTCTGTGTATGAGTTAACTTATTGAAATGAATGGAGCTAGAGCTAGCATCCATGCTCAGTGAACTTGCAGTTGAATTCATATCCAGGTGCAATTTCTCAATTAATTGCTGATTTTCTTTTGCAAAGAATGATTCATCACATAGTCTCTTGTACAAATAAAATACATTGTTTGCAACTTCTTATATAATTTCAATGAGAGAAGAAAGTTAAACCTGTTTTGTAGCTATCTCTTCATATATCTTTTCTAGTACTTTTCTCTCGAACTTTCTCTCAGACCATTGCAATAGTTTGTCATTTGCCTCAATATTATCATCAATCACCTTTTGTACAATGTGAACTAGCTGTTCTAGTATAGGTGACTGGTCATTTACATCATCCATATCAAAAGCATTTACAAAAATATCTTTGATATCATGTAGAACTTGCTTCTGCTTCAATTCTCTCTTCATTTCTTCCTGTCTCTTCTTCCTCTTCAAAAGTTCTTGAAGGGTCTGAATCTGCTCGTATGAAAAAATCTCAGGATCCCATTTAGGAATCACAATGACTTCATCTAATGTGACATTTAGACCTGGTGACTTCTTCTTATTTAGCTTCCTCCTTTTGGGCTCTAGTGAGCTGTCATTCAGCTCAGTTTCAATGATATCCTTTCCTTTGTCAGTAAGCAATTCAGTTGTTGCCTTCCTCTTAATCAAGATTTCCTGCTGGTCAGGTACATTCCCCATTTTGGGTCTAGTGGGGGTAGATGAAGCAGAGTGTGGTAGGTTTACCAACACTTGTATAGCCTCTTGTTCTTTGGGCTTGTCTCCAGTTTCTTCCATTATGTCTTTATTGTCTAACAATGTCTGGGCAACCTCTAAGATAGGTGGATTTTTTGTATTTACCTCTTAATCTTCTGTCTTCTCTTTCTCGGCTCCTTTCTCTTTATTGTTCTCTTCATCTTTCTCTTCATCGGCCTCAGTAGCCTTGATAGGCAATTCAATAATTGTGTCTGCTGGCTCATCCTGATCCTCGACATCCACTTTGCTATTATCATCCAGTGTAGTGTCAATGGGACTATCCATTGTTGAGTCTACAATTTTCTCTTTGCATGTTTCTTTTGATGGTCCATACCCTATTTTTGCTTGTTTAGTGGTGGTCTGCTCAGAGGTTCCTTCATCTATTTTCTTATCTTTTGGGACTGACAACCCAAAAATCTCTTTCCAAATCCGAGTACTTTGTTGTACTACTCCTTCAATATCATTCTTTAAAATAGCACAAGCTCTATGTTTAGGTACAAACTTTTTCTTATATTGTTCAAAAAAAATTTCTTTCTATTTCTTTGTCAAGTCTGGGGTGACTCTAGCCAAAGTTGCTTCCCTTATTTGCCTTTCAGTCATCAATGCAAATTCCCATTTACCAGATAAGAAATCATAAAGTTATGTAGGGACACTATTCCCTATCTCTATAGGTGTCAATTTGAATGTACTCATCATTTCTAATAGAGCTTCCTGTATTTTGACCTTATTCTCTATACTTTGCTTTTCATATTTGACAAATTTAAATCCAGATAACCCAGTTGAACTTCTAATATTCTTGCATACCTCATCAATGTCTGTAGGATGTTTGAATGATGTTGTACAGGTATGTTTCTCAGCACATCAGTGTCTGTCTCCTCATCTTCTTCATCATTCAAGATTAGTCTCCTTCTCCTTGATCTTTTGGCAGGAATGCTCGGCATAGCCTTGGTTTTGACTTGTTTCTTCTTCCCTGAGCTGCTCTCAGCAACATTCTTCCTTGTGTATACGGATGTTTTCACCATAGGAGGTGAAATAGCTGATGCCCTGGTCCTTGGTCTGTTTGTAGTAGGAAGGGTAGCCTAAGGTTTGACTTTGCTTACTTTGGTTGCCTTGGCAACCATTGGCTAGTTCCCTTTCCCCTTAACAACTACATCCTCTTCAGACTCATTTTTTTCTTCTTCTTCACTAGATATGTCCTCTCCTTGTCCAGTAGTTAAGCCTAGAGATGCATCCTCTACTTCCTCATCACTTGCAATGCCAACCATCTTCTTCATATTCTTGACAATCTTTTTCCTCTTCCTTTCCATGGTGCCATCCTTTAGGTTCATAGAACTTTTGGCCCTAGATTCTTCATAATTACCAAAACATTTAATAATATTGTTAATTTCCTCTGCTAGTAAAGTTGTTATGGCTGCAGACGTTTCATCCATGTTTACTTCATAAGGTAATGGCCTTAACCATGATACCCTAGGTACTACAGCCTGAACATAAGTGTAATCTGTGTCTACTAGAAAGCACACATCCTCATAATGTTTTTCAACTAATGAACTAGGTATTCTGCTTCTCAGTTTCATACTTTTCTTGAACTCCACAAAGTATGTTTCCATTAAATTATCAAAATTATCACCTAATTGTTGAATCAGTACATTTATCTGTTAGGTGATAGGTCTATCTATTTTCCATACTATGTCTTCAAAGGTAGGAAAAGTCTTCTGAATATAGAAAAATATGCAGACAAGAAAGGATCCGAACTTACACATAGAATTCTTCACTTTCCTGATTGATGCAAGGTTCTTGGCAAGTTGTGTTAGCTGTAGCTTAGCCAGGTCATATGTGTGATCCTTCTTGATGATTTTCCATGCTTGGTCGACTGCAACGTAAGGCACACTATCCAGTCAGATCGACTGATAGAACTTGTGAGCTATAACCCTTACTACAAAATCAAGTTCCAAGTCTTCGATGGTGGAAATTCTCATTCCCCTTTTGTTCCAGATGGCTTTAGTGACCTTCTCTATGTCTTCTTTACTCTGGCACTTCATGGTCCTTTTCCTGTTGATAGTAGGGTAACCAGTTACACGATGTATGATATCCTTGGTAATCTTTACTGGTCCATTCTCCAACCAAATGCTCATATCACGTACCTTGCTAAGAACAATTTTGATCCATTCAATCCTGAAATTCCTTGGAAACTCTAGGGCTCAAGTTATCCCTCGCTCGGCTAGATGATTGTGTTCGGGTTTTAGGGCTCTATCTTTACATAATTTCCTGTAGGATTCCCTCATATCATGGTCTCCAACTTCACTGATTTTACACATGTAACATGCCCTAATGTCATGAATCATAAGTACCTTCGGAGGGATCGAAGATAGGGCTCCAATCAGATCACCCTTGATAGCGTTCTCAGGAAGAACTCAAAAGTTGGGAGGCACACAAGTGTCGCTCCTCACCAATTAAAATTTTCTCAATTCCTTCTCCATTCCCTTAGCTGGTGCAGACAAACTAGCGACCATGATTTCAAGAGTAAAGGGTTTTAAAGATGAAACAGGGTACCTCGACAACTATTGAAGTTCATAATTTTGCTGAATGGCCGAGGACATGCTGCAAAATTCTTCAAAAATATCTGCTGAAATCAAGCTCGTCAATGCTTCAACACTTCAAGAAATCTCAAATCGCAAGGTGAAAAGAATCATGAACGGTTCATTCCTTTATACGCTTCGAGGGTTAGAAAGTAGGTTTGCAATAAATGTTATGTCCATTGGAGTGAGTGCAAAATAGAGCCGTCCTCGGCCGGCTCCGACAATCTCTCGGTCACAACCCAAACTAGCTCGACACACATGCCGACGAGCTCAGTCTCAATATAATACTGATTCTTGGCACCTATAGTGTTTAAATGACTTTGCTCGGTACTTTGTCTTTAAAATATGTCCTGATGCATCTTATCATATACAGATATGGACTTTGGCACAATATATGTTAGGAACTAATGTAAGATATGAAATTTAAATACATTTCCTTACATACCTCATTTGCTTAGATAGTGATGGTGTGATCACCTAATCCATTGGATTGGGTGACCTCGGCTTCAGTAGCTTCACTGTTGCTCAGTTCTATTTTCCTTACCCATGTTTCGTTCATCTGTGCTCTAATATGCTCAATAGTAGGAACAGGTACCCTTGTCTTGAAATCTTTCCTAGTACGACCAATTTTCAGACAATTGTGACAAACTAAGCTTCCATTCATCCAACTCTTTGATTTTCCTCTGAAATTATGTCCTTATGTAGTTTTCTGGAACATGTCCATACTCACCACAATAATGACAACTATGCCATGTGTTGTAATCCCAATTGTAAGTGTTACCTTTCCTTGGTACTTTTGCTTGCGTCTTTGATGTCCATTGTTGTTTAGCCTTAGATATGAAATCTTGTGCTTTATGTCTATATTTCTGACAGTTATAACAGTTACCATTGAATCTAGGTGTGGGAGGTGCATTGCTTGCCTTTGTCCTACATTCACGTGCTTTATGTCCAAACTTTTTATAGTTAAAACAATAACCATTAAAGTTAGGTTTGGGATTGGACTTACCATTCATGCTTCAATAGATGTTTGCTGTGTGTCCAGATTTTCCACAGTGGTGGCATATAGGTTTGTTGTTCTTTGTCTTTGCATTCCTCCTTTCACCAATCTTAGATGATTCTCCTTTCTCAGTAGATGTTTGTTGTTCAGTGTGGCCTAATCCAGAAGAATCTTTTGATATCCTTGATGCTTCCATCAAGTTCTCAAAATGAGTCAAAGATTCATTAGGTCTATTCAACCTTTCATTCAATTCTTTCTCAGATCTCAATTCATCCTTCAATTGACTATTCTCAGATCTCAGATTCACAATTTCCATGTCTTTCCTATTGATCTCCTGATTCACAAGTAAAAGTTGATTTGCCATATCAACCTGATTGATTTTCATCATTTGTACATCATGTGTTCTTTCATCAAGTCTGATAGTCAACATTATTTTGTCTTCTTCAGCCAGAGCTTTGTCATCTTTAGCTTTCTTCTTTTGTTCCACTATCTCACATAGTCTTACTGTTTGTGTTTCTTGTTATCTTTTCAAATTTCTGACTTCTTCACATAGTGCATTGTTCTTTTCCAGTAGATCTGCAATTGTTGCATCACTCTCAGTAGAGTCTCCATTCTGAAATAGATTAGCAGTGTCTTCTTCATGATAATGTGTATCATTCATTTGTTTGGTCAAATCTTTCCTTGATATCAGGGATTTCTTTAATTCCTATCTTGTTGTCTCAAGCCGATGTAAAGCTAGATGAATGTCAATCTTTTGATTCTCAATGACTTTACCCAATTTGTAAATCTCCATCTCAAGATCTGTACTCTCAAGCTGATTAAAAATTCTTATGGGAGAACTGAGCTCTGATACCAATTGTTAGAAATACAATAATGGGAAAGCAAGATACTGAGGGGGGGGGGGGGGGGGGGAGTGAATCAGATCTTGAACTTTAATCACTTTAAAACAAACTGATCCACAAACATACATATATGAAATTGATCTAACATCTAGTAGCATCCATGAGAGTAAATAAATAACACAATACACAAAATTTGGTAACCCAAATAGGTAAAACTAGGGTGGGGATGACACCCACAAATTCTTCACTACCATAATAATAAAGTGTGCCTGTTAGGGCTACAAAAGTTTGATCACTTCTGGTGATCTACCTGGTTAAAGGTCTGCCCGGTTAAGAGCTACAGATCATTACAATCTACCTTGTAAAAGGATTTTTACTTACAGTAAAGTAAGCAGTCAGCTAAGAGATTTAGAAAGGTCTGTTAGAACCACTATGTTAAGAGATTTCACCTGATACACTTGTTAGAATGTCTCAAGTACTGATCCTTCGATGTGCACTATGATGCTGATAGCGGATCTCCTCTTTACAATGCCTTCTCTGATCTTATAATCTGATATGTCTTACTCTGCTGCTCACTACTCTTCCACTTTTCTAGATCTATGCTTCTTGTCAAAACAACCCTTCACACATCTCTCATGTATGTATGCACCTTCTCTCTGTGCTCTGTACATCTCTTTAAATTAGGGTAAGAAGCAATCTTATTATACTCTTCAAATCTGGCGAATAGATCTAGATCAACGATAAAAAATAAAAGGCTTATGCCTCCTAGGCATTCCAATTTTCTAATTGGCTGCATGCCACGTATTAGGATCAAATAATTAAATGCATATTTATCCTGTTGAAAGTATTAAATGCACAACTACGTCGGCCCAAAACAGTTGACGTAGGAATAACTGGCATTCCTAACATTCACATCAAAACTGTCTTGCTCGGCATTAATGAATCTTGTTGCTCGGCACGAACTTTCCAGGTAGCTCGACATCTATGATCTTCTCTGCTCGGCAATGACTTTCCGGGTAGCTCGGCCTATACTGTTTAGCTCCGCCATAGTGGTGGCCGACCAAAACTGCCTAGATAAATGACTAAGTGTGGATAGTAAATAATCAACAAAAAATTAGAGATTGACAGGAAAGACATGCTTGATAATTATGCCTGTATTTTAGGTCAACATATAAATTATCATAAAAGCCAAATTTACTTCTTTAATGTCCTTCCATCTTTACAAGAAAAATTTATAAGGATTCTGGCTTGCAATGTTGCTTTACTACCTAATTCTTATTTAGGCCTTCTCCTCCCCACTAAATTCCCGACAAACTCTTTTTGGAATAATAATATTAAAAGATTATAGAAAAAATTGATGGGTGGAAAGGTAATATTTTTATCCAATGAGGTAAAATTCAACTTCTGGAATCTTATCTTTATTGCTGGTAAACCTACAAATTTGAGAAACCAAATAAGTCTACCAGTGGTAATTTGTAAATTTAATGGATAATACAACCAAGTGAAAGAACCCAATATCGACATTTTATATATCTTATAAATGAGATAAACACTCAATCTCTTGACACACATTTTCATTATTAAATACAAATAGTCACTAAGATTGAGATCTTTAGACTAGCACAAGATATATGCAAGGCAACTCTATTGACATTGTGAATAAAATCTTCATGAATCACACATTTTAACGCAGTAAGGACCAAATGGTCATCATTTCCTATCAATGTAGCTATATTATCCTCACCTATGTTCCCCAAGAGAGGTTCCTAAGGAAGGGTATTGGTCAATCTTACAGGCTTATTCATAATTCTATACTGCAATTCAAATTTAAATGCCTACGATTCTCCACTACTGCTAAATTCCTTATGCCACCTTTCGAAAATGATGCCCTTTTTATAGATTGAGTGGCCACCTCACAAGAATAAGGCATTTAATTCACTGATGGCAGAATGTCATATCAACTCACTAAAATTACCATGATCATTTTCCAAGATTGTTATTTTCCCTTTTCTTGATCGTTGAGCCTAGTTTTGGATGTTGATAGTGCGGTTGGAAGGGATTCATACACTTTGAGAGCCATTGAGAGGTTAAATGCATTTATTTCAGCTTAAAATGAAAGATTATTTTTGATATCGTACTATACTAACACATTTTTTGTGACATTTAGCATTAATATCCATCATTTCATAAAAATAGTTATATCTAGCTAGATTTTATACACTTTCTCATTTAATTTCTCTTATTAATGGTGATGAGATGTCCTTTCATAGTTCGCTAAGTGAAAAATTAGAGATTATTCTGCCACCACCTTGACAACCAGCCTAAAAGAATGATGTCATGGTCATTCGTGCATACAAAATCCAAAAGAGCAAGAAATAGAAACAAAAAATGCAAAACGTGCAATCTCAGAGTATGCTAGTAACTCTACCAAGGCAATGGATGCCTGACTAGTAGTAGATAAATATTAGTGATTGTGAAGGCGATAACCTTGTCGGGGCTATGGATTCCTCACCGTGGAAAGCCTCTATCCGATCAGTTATGAAATAAATCTCACCTACGTAGCCTAGTGGACAGATGGAAACTATTTCATTATCCTAGTAAGGGAAAGGATTAACTCCTTGCACACACATGCATCTGTGGATAAAGTTATTCTCGTTCTTTAACATATCAATCTTTCATCTGAATAAGATTGTTCTTAAACTATGGATATGAGATATAAATTTGTGTTACAAACTTAAAGGTAAAGGAATTTTTGACTTTCCACCCATATGTATTCCTTTCTTTCTGCGTTATCTGCTTTTTTGGAATTGCTTGGTTGGTTATGAACGGGTTAATGGCTATTTTAGCTAACTATTGTATGATTTTATTCTCTACTCTCCCCTTTTGTAGGTCTTTGTCTATGGATTCTTCTACACTTTGGACCCCCAGTTTTGATCTATGTTGTTTTTTTTCTTTCTCTTAGAAGAATTTTTAACTTGTGCTCCTACTTGTAGATATTTTTGGTATAATGGTCGTGGAACTGACTGCTCACCAAAGATAACTGATGAGAGAAAGTTTAAGTGAGCACCCCTCTATAACACAATGGATAAGGCACCTGGTCCGTGAATCCAGATTTTTTGAGTTCATTCCTAGCAGGTCGAGATCCCCCAAAAGTTGCCAAAAATTGTAGACTCATACACAGATCAACCCCGCCAGCTCCTAATCCTATGTCTCGGTCACATCATACACATAGACCTCTTGTAAAGCGTGTCTACATTTCCAAATTCTCCCAATGAGGGTCAACATGTGTCGACCAATTAGGATTTCAAGCCACTTCACGAAGGTTTTATTCCCTTCCAACTTTTCCAACACAACTTGTGTCCTCGCAGACACCCACACCCTTGGGACACACCAACTCATATTTAAGGAATATTATTCATTATAAAAACTTCCACAACTAATGATACCTCAAATAGTTATCCAATATGCACCTTTCTGTTACCTCATATAGTCATGGTTACTCTTGCTCGGGTTGTCATAGTTTATTCTTTTTGCCCCAACTAGTGAGCATGTTGTGAATAGAAAATAAAGAAAGCACACTTGTCCACGGGATGAGAGATCGAGAAATTTATTCCTAATTTTTTTGCATGTCAATCTATTATAACAAAAATGTGATCATTTAATGATCAATGCAGCCGCAAGTTGCTCTATAAAATTGAAGGGGCATGTTTTTCAAAAAAGGAGGTGGGAACATTGGACTACAATTTAGTGATTTAAGAAATACCTATAAATTTGTAGAGGTTTTAATTTTTTTAGAACAAGATTTTGTGGCTTATCATCCAAAGGCATGTATTGTAACATTTATATTCTGGGGCATACTCTCTTGCCTTGACATGTTTTCTCTTAATGAAATACAGGGATTGTGCCTTTTTGCCTTTCTCTTTTTGTTAACCAAGGTGTCTTATGATGATTTCTTACAGGTCTGGTCTAGTTCACTTATGCTAGTATAATAATTTTCTATTTATTTTGATGTATTCATGGTCATGATGGTTTCTTACTATGCATCTAGAATAGAGGATGAATTATGTTGCTTGCAACCTTATCCCAAAGAAGATTGGTTTTAGGAGGTGAGGTATTTTCATTTGACCCTTATACAAACTATTTATGTGTAGAATCAAGAACTCATTCGTGGGACCTCTTGTCTATTTTTTGCTCAAAGATAATGTTCTTATACCATGTCAGCCGGTGAAGAGACTTCCACTCTCTTTAGGAGTTTTGTGTCTTTATTCGGATCCTTGAAGGTGCTTCACGTGACTAGGATATGAATTGTATTTCCTTGTGTATTATGACTTTGGCATCTTGTTCTCCCAGTCAACAATGAAGGGTTTGTGGGAATAAATATATGAACCTCTGACCAGAAAGGGTCAAACCCCTACAAATACCACCTTACATATGCCACCCAATAAGCCTTGATCTAGAAAATCACCTCCCTTGGCTTAGGTTGTCTGTAAAAGGTTGTCCTCTTGATTTTCCCCAAACACCACTCATGAAGAGCCGACTTCTAAAATCCTAGAGTTCATTTTATAGGGCACAATTTGTCCCACACCTGTGAAGCTTCCTGATTGCCCTTACTTAGATGTGAGGCTCTTAGGGATCAACAAGTACCATTTGATTAAATATTGGAGAGGAGAATAAATGGAAGATTACTTTTGTGACTAAAGAGGGCTTGTATAAATGACTTTTCATGTCATTTTGATTGACAAATGCACCAAGTACTTTCATGTGGCTTATAAATGAGGCATTGGAGTCATTTTTTGGTTTTTTTTTAATATCTTGATTACATTCTTGTTTTCAATCAAAATGTCTCAAGCATGCTTTTCTTTCCTATATTTCATATTCAGTTTGTAGAAAACTTTGGAGTGTGTCTTTTGTTTTACACTTTTTCTTGAAACATGTCTTATATTTCATATTCAATTTCTTGAAATCTTTATGGGAGGTCTCATATTTCAAATTGACTTTCTTAAGAGTCGTGATGCATATATTACGTTTGACATTAATGTTCGAAAAAAAATTGGTAAATATTTTTAAAGTGGTGATATCTGGCTTGGTGATTATTTTGTGAATTGTTAAATGTACTTTGGTAGATATTTCATGTTATATGTTTATGGTCAATGATAGTCCCTCTCCCAAAGTTTTTCTCACCAATGAAGAAATTTTGATGTAAGAAAAAATTATTAAAACTTTTATCAAAAATATTCTTAGGGATGAATATTTGAAGATTGGTGTTGATCTTTATCCTAAAATATATCTTCCTTATGAGGATGATTTTGTAAAAGGGGATGATATTGTTGATATTAGTGACACCTTACTTTCTATCCATGTCAATGACCTCCCTTCTATTGATGAAGCATTGATGAGTTATGTTTGTCCTTCTCCTAAAACTTGTCTAACTCATGAGGATACTTTTGTACAAGAGGATGACATCACTGACAATGTTCCCAATGCTTTATCTCCTAAAGATGATTCTCTACAGAAAAAAGAGTTTAATCTAAGTCATGTCAATAAAATTCATGTTGGAAAGTGATCTTTTTGGTATGTTACGAGTCACTTTTTGGTTGTCATTTCTGGAAACATATCTAGTATATTGATCGATTGGAATGAAGTTAAGTTTTGGTGATTCAGTTCTGGAATTGACTAAGTACAGAAGTAGAAATACAAATTTGTTTTGGGTATCAAAGACCGAGATCGATGATTTATGACTAGGGAGCTTAGAGGAAGATACTATGGGGTATATATGACCTCCATCTAAGATCGATTTGGTTTTGCTAATGATCACAGAGAGTTAGAGAGATTTGAAGACATACGACGACAACAAAACATCATAACAGAGCAGTTGGACAGTAACGATAATTTGAGGAGTATGTCGTGGACTCCTAGAAAGCTAAGTTGGATTATGATTTTGGATAACCTATATTTTGGTTATGTAAGAGCGTTGACTTTGTATTTTCTCTTTACATTATTAAATCTATTTTGTATTAAGAGTTGACTATGTAATGCTAGTTAAGTGAGCCGACTTGTTAATGAAATATATATATATATATATATATATATATGAAGACATTTTGTAAAGCAAAGAAAGAATATGATATGAGAGTTGTGATATGTATGTAAGATACATATATGCAAATGGCAGAGCAGAGGATTGACAAAGATCATTGAAGAGCTATGAATGGAACTATCTAAGCATTAAATATGCTTGTTTTGTTCATTTCTAAGAACACTTTGTAACTAATGTTCTGTTGTAAGAGTTGTAAGCTCAGTTATCCCCTAACAGGGTGTTGTATACCTTTAATAGGGTTATTATTCCTTTAACAAGGAAATGTACTATGTAATATTTAGCTCCTAATAGTGCTAGGTCTCCTAAAAAGGACATTACACTTTAGTTAATTCTTGTGGGTACCATCCCCACTGGGGTTTTCCCTTACCCAGGGTTTCCTCGACAACAAATAATGGTGTTATGAGTTCTGTGTTATTTGTTTATGTTCTTTTCATTTCAGCAAGCTTATGGTTTATTTGGAATTATTTTAAAGTTTATTTTAACTGTTGTAATACTGACTCACCCCCCCCCTCTCAATATTACTTAATCCTAACAATTGGTATCAGAGCTATTGGCCCTTGGAAAGAAATTTTAACAGCTTAAGGGAGATCAAAATGGATTTAGATTATTTGCAAGAAAAATTTGAAGCCACACTTGAAGACCTTGATAAAGCTAAAGCTGAGAATGGTGGCTTGAGATTCAATTTAAGGAGAGCGGAAGGATTCATTAAGAAACTGAAAGACCAGCTTGAACTTTCCAGAAATCAAAGACAAGATCTTGTGGTTCAGATAAAAGAAGATTCAGACAATGATAATTCAGATCAGGTAAAGCAACTTGTAAAAAAGAATGATACTTTGAAGCTTGAGAATGAAGCAATGACTAAAGAGATTCTACAGAAAAAAGATGCTAAAGACAAGATTGAAGAAGCTTTGAAAAATGCAAATGTTCTGATGGAACAAATGAAAAATGAGGCTGACCATTACAAGAACAAGTATCTAGAATTGGATAAATATAATCAGATCATAAAAGGTGAAATTGTTGAGACAAAGAAACACATTGAGAAAATTCACATGAGCAGTGACCTAATCGAAGAACAAAGAGACAGATAGATACCTAAAGGAGATATGACTGGTATCAGCTTCAATGAAGTTGAATGTTCCAAGAATTAAGAAGAGAAACATGATGCGAAGATTGATGTAGAAAAACCTACTCTTGAAGAAACTAAAGAACAAATCATAAATTTTAGAGGTAGATGTTTTGGTTGTAACAAGTTTGGACACATGAAAAGAGATTGCAGAGGTAATGCCCCTTTCAAAACTTTTTATGGTTATTGTTTTAACTATAATGCATATTGGCACAAGCAAACAAAATGCAGGAAACTTGATCAATCTAGATACAAACAAGATAACAATAGAGGATAATATACAGTGAGCCCACATGTTACAAATATAATAACCTTGGACACATTGGGAAGTAATGTAAGCTACAAGTAAATCAAGACATAAGACCTCTTATATGTTACAAATGCAATAATCCAGGTCATATAGCAAAGTTTTGCAGGTATAATGGAGTAAATAACAGAAGTGTATCACCTCCTATGAATACAAAGAAGAATGATAATGATACTAGTAAAAGTCTTGTGGAATACAAGAGTGATTTTGACAATTGTTTCAAGAAAGAAGAAGATAACAACAGTGGTAAGGTATGGATAATCAAAGAGACAAGTGAGATATTGGTTCAGGGAGAGACAATATATGCTACTAGATCTTTGTTGGATGATAAAAAAGCATAATCAACTTGAATAATCGATCATGGCCTTAGGGGGAGCATTGGATGATGATATCAGAATATATCCAGCCCCTAATTCTGAGGAGTGAGCTCTAGCAAGCTTAGGTATGTTGTGTGTAGACATCGTAGAACTTATATCCAAGAGCGCAACATCAGACGATGCATATTTTGTGATCGCAGGATATGTGATTGACTGGACAGTGTATGATGTTAAGTATTTACACTTAGTGATGAATAAAGGACATCTGAGAATCATATTTCTTTACCATTTGGAGAGCAGTGACCTAAGGAGATCAGAGATCAGGGAGTGAAGGACTCTCTAACAACTATACTATGTGATCGATCGAAGCGGGAATTCGGAATTCAGTGTGATTAAGGTATTTACATCATCTACTCATACATAAGCTATGGATTCACCTTTGATTTAAGATGTTGTAGATTGACCTAGATACAAATTCAAGAAACATCCTTTTAAGTCTTGTGAAGATGACCCTAAAGGAGCATTTTCCTAGACACCGTATGACATCTTGCATGTAGAAGATATTAGGGCATACATTCATTGCAAGTATGATATACTGGGTGTTGATGATATTTCTAATAAAATGGAGTACATGACTGATAATGGAAAAATGAGAGATGGATTCAAACATATAGATGAGTTAAGCATTATGAAAATACTAGACTTATATGAATTCATCAAAAATGAATGGTTCAAAATATTACTGAGCAGAGTTCATGATCAGTTCATTTAGATTGGAGAGAAACCTGTAAAGATCTATAGTTAGTTGATTCATGAGATAACTGGATTGGACAATACTGGAGTTATCCCTGTGGTGGAGAAGCACATAAAGAAACAAGTTGAAATCCTAACACGCTCCAAATGGGATAAAAGAGCTATGACAGTGAATGACATTTATCAACAGGTTGTGAGATTGATTGCGATGATACTTGGATACAAATTTTAAAACATTAGTAGACCTAATTCAGTATCTATAGGAGTCATTATGATGGATTACAGGATGGTGAAAGAAAACACTAAGTATAACCTATGCGAAGTTTTGGCACAACAATTTTTGGAGAATGTTAAGTTGATCAAGAAAGATAAGTCTAAAACCTTTAGATTTGGTTCACTACTAGTCCATATGTACATCCAAATTGAGCATAAATTTTCATGAATGCACTCTAGAGCATGGAGAGAAGGGATACCTACTAGTATTCAGACATCACAGAGTTATAGATGGCAAAACAACACATGGGTTGATGGAGAAATATTTGGCATGATTAAGATTCTTCAGAGGCAGATGAAAGAGAGATACACAATTCCTGAAGAGTTAGTTGAAAATTATAAGGATACAATCTGTTTCATGGTTGAAACTGATTGTGTGTGTTTTGAGGTAGTGGTTCCTAGGAAGAAATGGTGTTACCCTATGGGTGATGAAGTAAGTTTAGAAGTCTTAACTATGCAGATTAAACGTGTTCTGGCATCTTTAGTTGATACATCTGAGGGGAGATGGGGCACATATGAGGAAAAATCAGCTAAAGTAAGAGAAGAGAAGACCAGAGGTTTGAGGAAAAGAAAAGTAGATAACATTATTTATGATTGTGGAATAAAGGCAGGTTTGACTAAAGAAGAGTTGAAAGAAGTGAAGAAGAAGATGGAAGAGCAATCTTATGGGTTGGCAAGTACTGCTACTACAGTGCTTCCACCTCCTGAAGTTGTGATTATATCTAGTCCACCTCCTATAGTTATTGATGAAACCACCCCTTCACCACCACAGATGACCTTGCAGATAACAAAGATTGTTCCTTGAGTAAACACTAGATCGTCCAAACTGGATTCACCCCCTAAAGAATAGAGAACTGAAGGAGAAGAGAAGAAAGCCAAAAAGAGACCACTAATGACAGAAAAGTGTGGAAACCAGATTTGAATATGATTGAGAAGAGAGATATTGAGCAAGGGAAGCTAGTTTCAATGAACAAGTACTAGGAAAGGTATGAGGAATATGATAAACTTAAGATTGAATATATTGTGGTAAATCACTTGTTTTCGAGAAACATCTATTAGAGATATAGGGAAGTGTACCTAAAGAGTTGTATGGTAGACTAAAGATAAGAAAACAACTAGTGCATATTGAAGATGAGACTATTAGGAATCAAGCGATTGATAATATGTTACAAATAGTTTTTATGCAAGAGAGAGATAGAATATTTGGTGAACTGAAACCTTTGTTAAAGACTAAGGCAATATTAGTGAAAATTATTGAAAGAAAATATGAAGAAGTTACAAAAGAGACTCAGAAAGCATTGGATCAGATACTAATGAGTAATATTTCTGAGAAGGCTCCACCTCCTAAACCTACAATGCCTACATCTTTAGGAATTGGAGAAAGTTCTAAAATAGTTGAGGCAAGTGTTGAGAAGAGCGAAGATGATATGCAACCATATTTCTATGTTTCTGGTGTGCCTGTAACTCTTGACACATCACTTTGTGAGAAGGATCCATTTGAAGGAAACATTGACAATACAATGGCTAAAGAGGAAGAATAGAAAGAGGAAGAACTGAGGGAAGAAGAACAGAAAGAAATAGAGTAGAAAGAAGAAGAAGCAAAAGTTGAAGTCAAAATTGAAATTGATACATCTTCTATCTTATTTTTGGCAAGTAAAAACAAACCTATAGATGTTTATGTTCTGAATAAGTAAAAATAGGTTTTACAAGGACCCGAAACCTTTAGAAAAGTTTTACAAATATTCAAGAGAGTTCAACAACAACTGTGCCATAGCACCTAGCAAGGAAAGAACATCAACTAACAAGCTAACAACCTAAACAAAAAAAGTCCCACAGATACATAATAAGGACAGGGACAACAAAAACAAAAAGGAAAGAACTAAGTAAAAGATAGCTACATGCCCTCCACCATTTCCTAGGCCCGAATGACCATAATCTGCATTTAATTTATCAAATTCTTAAGGTCTTCAATTTCTTTTTCCACCTTTGGACTCATCTTCTTTGTGCTTGCCCTTGTGCGAGTTCCCAGTCCTGTGATCTCCTTCCCCTCTCTGCAGTCCTTTTCCCCTTTGTTCGGATCTAAATTGTCCATTAGGATCTGTGCATGTCCACTATAGGCCTTTAGGCTCACCAGGCATTGCTCCCCAATTTTCTTAACCGTTTCCTCTAGTTTTTCCACCTTTATGTTTAGTTTGTTGATTTTCCCTGCGTTGCCTTCTTCCTCTGCCCTGTCAATGATGTCCTTCAACTGTTTCTCCGTTTTGCCCACTTTGTTCACAAATTCCACCTGGGCTTTCAAGTTCCCAACAACCTCTTTCATTTCATCCAAGGGTGAACCCACAATAGTGGGTTACAATTTTTCGGAGGAAGAAATTCCTCCTAAAATCCACAGAGCAGGCGGATTTAGAAAGTACTTTCTATCAAAATTTCTTGAATATGGCAATTTCACTCAATTAATTTTGATAGAGATTAGTTTCAATCAAAACTAATTAGTTTCTATCGAAACCCTCTGATTAGAGGCCATTTGCAATGGCTAACATAAATCTGCAGTTTTCATGGCTTCGGGGCTCAAGCGCAGGGCTCAAATGGAAGAATAGGAAGACTTCCTTTTGCATCGTACAAGTACTTTGAACAAGCTTTCTAATGAATATAGATTTGAAATTTTTTGAATTAATTAGGTCTATGTTTTTTGACATGCATCAAATATAGGTTTTTTATCCAATATAAACCTCCAAGTTTGACGTTCAATGAAAAATAGTAGAAAAGAGATTTTTTTTTTTGAAAAATAATAGTGACCTCCGGATTTGAGTCTACTTTCTATAAAAAAAAAAATTGAATTTCAATAAATGCACATCAATTTATAAGCTATGCAGTCAAGGTATGTCAAAATTACTCTACTTCAAATGTTCATAAAATATGCAATAATCATGATAATGTCGTCAAACTAATTGCATGCCCTTCGTATGGATGTTACAAAACTAAATTCAAAAGAAGTGCATTGATATCTATTTTAGAAAAAAACTTATGCTCTATGAAGTCAATGTAACTTTTGAAAATGACGTTTTCAACAACATAGCAGTTTTAGTGGGAGGAAAAAACCATTCAAATCAATATGTATATATGTATATACATATATATATGTATATATACATATATATATATATATGTATATATATATGTATATATATATATGTATATGTATACACACACACACACACACATATATATATATATGTATACATATATATATGTATACATATGTGTGTGTGTGTGTATATATACATATACATATATATATACATGTATACATATATATATATATATATGTATACATATATATATGTATACATGTATGTATATGTATATACATACATGTATACATACATATATACATATATATGTATATATATGTATATATGTA
>MU224545.1:622647-639747 GCA_018584345.1 Thuja plicata
TATATATATATATATATATCTTTTTCATTAACAAATCGGCTCACTATATATGAAGACTTTTTGTAAAGCGAAGCGAGAATATGTTATGAGAGTTGTGATATGTATGTGAATGGAAGAGAAAAGGATTGACATATATATTAAAGAGATATGACTGGAACTATCTAAGCATTAAAGATGCTTGTTTTGTTCATTACTAAGAACACTTTGTAAAAAAAAATTTGTTGTAAGAGTTGTAAGCTCAGTTAGCCCCTAACAGGGTGTTGTATACCTTTAAAAGGGTTGTTATTCCTTTAACAAGGAAATATACTATGTAATATTTAGCTCCTAACAAGGCTAGGTCTCCTAATAGGTACATTATACTTTAGTGCATGCTTGTGGGTACCATCCCCATTGGGGTTTTCCCTTGGCAAGGGTTTCCTTGACAAAAAATAATGGTGTTATGAGTTCTATGTTATTTGTTTATATTCTTTTAATTTCAGAAAGCTTATGGTTTATTTGGCATTGGTTTAAAGTTTATTTTAAGTGCTGTAATACTGATTCACCCCCTCTCTCAATATTACTTAATCCTAACACTTCATGTTTCCAGTGAACATGAGAAGCTTAAGTTTGTTGTTAAAGGTGGTAGGAATCAAACTACACCTCATGGCTACATCCTAAACTTTGTAAAACAAAATTTTTAATGAGATAAGATGAATCAAGAAATTTCACAACAAAATAGTTATCATCTATTCACTCATGTTATCCCTACTTCAAAACTTATTTTTCTACCAACTAGAAAAATAAGTTGCATATAGATATCACATGAGGGTGCCATGAAAAGGGTTGAATTCTTCATTTGGTGGTGTTTCCCCTTTTGCTTCTTGGTTTTAAACATTCGATGGCATTTCTTGTGTACTCTAGGTTGATTATAGTTTGTAGTCAACAAATTACTATATTAAGTTGGATTTATTTTAGGAATAAAGCTATATCCTATACTTTATAAGACTTTTTTCTGATGGGTAATGGGCCAAAGCTAAGATTTTAATTATTATTATTATTATTTAAGATTAAGTAGACTCAAACCCAAAACCTCCCAGATTAGAGGCTCGCAACTTTACCATTGTGCTATAGGTTGTTGCCTCCTATACCTTAAAAGATTATTCACTAATTATGAATTTTTTTTTGTTAAATATTGTAAGGAAGAAACTACATATCGAGCAATAATCTTCCTAATGTAAATTCACTTTAATTTCATTTTTTCATTTGTTTTTTAATACAATTATTAATGTATAATTAGTATTTTGTATGTAAAATATGGTAATTAACTTGATCTTAGTTTTACATATTTCTAGGGATTGGTTTCAATATAGTTTATCTTTTCTTTATTTTGTTGAATCTTTGGTCATGGAAATTGATTTGATTTAGATCTATGTTGTAAGTGTGAGAGTGCTCATAATCCTCAAATAATAAGAATGACACATTCCAAATTAAAAGAGAATGTTACCATTTGGTGGAAGGAAGTACATATGAAAGGCCTCAAAGTAGTCATAGAAGAATAATCCATTAGAATTATATGACAACCAAACTAAATGATAAATTATTAGCAAGAAATTATCAATAGAACTACTAAATAAGCATTTGAACTTGAAGTGAAGTGATCTCAATGAAATATAAAACAACTTCAACAAATTTTTCATCTAATCAAGCCACCATAAGATGGATCAAGAGAACATAGTAAGGTGTATGAATGAGTTAAGACACAATATATAAAATGAATTGATTATATTTGAGATTAATATTATTGGTATGTTACCCTTTGGTGGAGGGAAATACATAATGGAAGAGTCTTAAGTGGTCATTTAAGGACCATCCATTAGAATCAAATGACAACCCAAGTAAGGGATAAATTACCGCGAAGAGATTATAAATTTGAATTAATGAAGAGGCTCTCAAATTAAAGCAAAGGGAACTCAATGGTAAATACTATAAAAAGGAATTCTACAAAATTTTCATCTAACTATGACACCATGAGATGAATGAAAAGAATTTAGTGAGATATGTGAAAGGAACAAGGCTAGAATTCCAAAAGGAGTTGGGCATGTTGAATATTGATATTATGGAGGAAACTTGTCAATTTACACCAAAAGAAAAAGAAAAATTGTTTGGGAGACGTCAAAATAAGGGGGTGGGAGGCTTTTCTAAATGAAGAAGCCAATAAAACAATAATAGAGGCAAGACCAAAAAAGAATAGGAAACTATTACTTCCTGAAACTAGAGTTGTAATCAAAGAGAAGCAATGTTATGTAGAGAAAGAGGTGGATGTAGACATGGTAGTAGACAATTTGTTGGAGTTTTCATTTAATGTGTCTAAGGCCACAAAACATAGAGAGAATGGGATTAGTATCCATCCTATTGAAGTAAATGTAAATTTAATTGTTTTACTTGTTCAAGAATCATAGCAAGGGGAAGTAGTCATTGTGAAGAGCATTTTGTTAAAATTTCCTAAATATAAAAATGACACAAAAATCTTGGGTTTGAACAATTTAATGCTCTCAAACTCTTATCAAGTTTTCTAGATATAAATGGATTTTCATTTGATAGTGAAATACAAATACCTTATAAAACATGATTAGTTTTTTGGCCTCAATGGAGCGGTGCAGGTGGGTAGGGTTCGAAGAACAAGGGTTTTTCAGAAATGGTAGCGGCCTAGAGCCTCATTTTGTATGCAGTCCCAGATACCCTCCTCCTGCTCGAGCCCAGAGGCACAATGGATGAGAGATCCATACAAAGGTTGGAGCCCATACTAACAATACATCAGTTCCCGGGCAGAATCAGTGGGGTTACCCAAAGATTTTCACTGGAGTCAAGGGAGACCCCAAGAGGCCTGAAGCCAATAGGAATAAAGCATGGATACTACGGCTAGACCAACAGGCCAAGTCGATCACAAAGGAAGTCCCAATGACTATCGATAATCGGTTGGCAAGCATAAGAATTGAAACTGAAATTTGGAAGGTATCAGTCCAAATTCTGTGATAAAGGGTTTTTTTTTATGAAATGGAGTAGAAGATGGCCATCATAGCCCAAAATCAGGGAATAGGTGGATGAGGAATGGGGGCCACATTTTTGCATCAAAACCTTATCAAATGGTTTCTTCTTGATTATCGCGGGCTCTTTGAAGGAAAAAAATGACAATAATCTTTAATGGCCCGTTCATGATGAATGGTATTGGCATACAAATTAAAGATTGGACCCCAAATTTTGATCCGAAATAGGCCTCAATTGAGGAAATACCCATTTGGATCAGACTCTACAATCTCCCATTTCAATATTGAAATGCAGAAACCCTGGAAACTATTGGCAAAAAACTAGGTACGTTCATGAAAGCTGATGAGGCAATCTCGAAGGAGGACCATTGTATGTATGCCCACATATGTATCATGTGGAAACCACACCCCTTACTTCCCAAAGACGTTGAGATCAGAACTGCCAAAGGGTACTGGTGGCAAGAAATCTAGGTCAAAGAAATCATGGAGAAATGTAAAACTTGTAAAGAATGGGGGCATAAGGAGAACGAGTGCCAAACGAAGCAGAAGGGTAAAAATGTAGCAGAGAACAGTCTAGAGGACATATTGGCCAAGATGTTTGAACTAGGAGAAAGATGCCAAATTTCCCAAAGGGAAGGTTAGGGCACTGAACCCCAGCCAAATGCAACCATTGCCATGACATCGAACATTTTAAACGAGGAGCTGCAGGCCTCTGGTAGTGCACCAGTTAAAGGTGGCAAAGAGGCTTCAGGATTTTTTCAAGACATGGAGGCCCCAACTGGAGAATCTGATGGTGCAACCAAAAGGGCAGTGGATTTGAACCGAACAACAGAAGGGAATGCCTTGATGATGTGTCCCTTGTTTAGTGAAACAATGAAAGCTACTACTATCACACAAGGTACGCTGGTTTACGAGGGGGTTGACAGAGCAGAACCCATAGGCTTTTTTAACTCAACTGAGGCCCCTTTCAAGGATATTTAGATGTCTCCAGCAAAATTGGAGATGGGGTTTTCTTCAGAGGTTGACACATAATTAGGCAATTTGGAGGACAAATTTGGGCTCTAGGAGGAGCTGGGGGCCACCATTCTAGAGGAAGGAAATCCATTTAGAAATTGTTGGAAGACGCTGGAAACATGAAGGGCCAATTGAAGCTCAGATCTGGGAGAGATTTATTCTCTCCTAGCCAACAATGAAAATCTTAATGTGGAACGTTAGGGGCTGCAATGCCTCTAACAAATGACGGATGATCAAGAGGGGTTTTGATCAGACGCATCTAGACATAGTTTGCATTCAAGAGACTAAGCTAGAAGGGGAAGAAGTGGCTAGAATTTTTGGAGTAAGATAGAAATGTTCAGGGTTCTTTGTGGACGTTGTTGGGGCCTTTAGAGGACTGGGAATTCTCTAGAACCCAAGAACGGTCAAACTGGTGGCTGAATATAAGTCTACTTCTTGGCAAGTGTAAGTTCTCTGACCTTAAATTTTACTGGTTATCTCATTAACATATATGGCCCTATTAAATTAGAATAAAAAAGGTGTGGGGTGAAATCTCATATTTCCTCCATAGTAAGGACTAGTCCTTGGTGATCCTGTTTGGAGATTTTAGTGCAACGCTCAACCCTTTAGACAAAAGGGGGGCAGGGGAGGCCAATGCAGAGTGCAGGAATATTTCCTGAGCTTTATGACTGACAATAGGATTTTGGAAGTAGAAGCTAAAGGTGGGGCATACAAATGGATGAATATAAGATGATGCTTTTCAAATATAGCAAAAAAGTTAGATTGTTTCTTCCTAGCCAAAAAATAGCATGAAGAACCTTTGATCTATGAAGCTAAAGTTTTGGGTATCTCAGGGTTGGACCATTTCCTGCTATCCTTGATCATACAGAAGGATGGAGTACCTGTTTGATTCCCCTTTAAAATGGAAAAAATGTGGTTCCAAGAACAAGGCTTTTCAGAAATGGTGTCTCACTGATGGAACGAGGTGCCTGAGGAGGAAGGATATTTTGCATACAAAATTTTCAATAAACTACAACACATTAGAAACAACTTAAAGGTTTGGAACCAGGTGCATTTTGGAGATATCTTTGCAGAGAAAAAAACTCTGGAAGATCAACTAAGTGCTCTAAACAACAATGTTCTGGCAGAAGGAATGGATGAGACAGATTTCCTAATAGAGAAAGATCTATTGGGTAGATACAATGAAATCTTGCAGCGAGAAGAAATTCAGGGAAAATTGGCTGAGAGATGGGGACCGAAACACAAAATTTTTCCACAGTTCCACAAAAGCAAAAAGGAGCATCAATAGAATTCTATAAATCAAAGGTATGGATGACTCTATAACTTCAAATGATAAGGATATTAATAAAACAACAATAGTGTTCTTCTCAAATTTGTGGGGCAAAGAGAAACTAGCCAATGATGAGGCACAAGAGGATCTTCTTGAAGTTATAGAGGCTAAGATAAATCAGGAGGATAACATGATGCTCATGGAACCGGTTACAGGCTTGGAATTAAAGGTGGTTGTCTTCAACCTTGGGAGTGAAAAGGCCCTGGGCCCAGATGGTTTTCAAGCTTTTTTCTATCAACAATTCTGGGAAACACTGAAGGATGAACTCCCGCAGGTGGTTTAGGAGTCGTATAAAAATCAAGCAGTGCTGAAGGATTTCAACAACACACTTGTTTCTCTCATTCCCAAGAAGGAGAAACCATGATCATTTGGTAAATTTTGGCCAATTTCTCTTTGCAACACCAAATACAAAATCATTTCAAAAGTGGCAGCAAACAAACTAAAATTGGTTTTGGAAAAGGTAATTTCCCAAGAGCAAAGTGGTTTCACACCAAAAAAAATCATAGTAGATGGGATCATAGTAGCCCATGAGGCTATCCATTTAGAAAAAACATGCAAACATCAGAGGATGATGTTAAAACTAGACATCAAAAAAGCATACGACAGAGTAGACAGAGGGTTTCTCAGGAAAGTTCTACTAAAATTTGGATTCTCACCAGTTTGGGTTGCATGGATCTCCAGTATGATTTCAGACTATAGAGCTTCAATTCTAATTAATGGGAGTCCACAAGTGTTCTTCTCCACTTCAAGAGGTTTGTGGCAAGGGGACCCCATTTCGCCATTTTTATTCATCCTTTTTGCTGAAGTTTTGGGCGCTCCATCACACGCAAGAGGGAATCTAGGACTTGGAAAGGCATTGAGATAGCTCAAGGTTTGGATCCAACCTCACATTCTATATTTGCGGATGGCACTTGCCTTTTTTGGCAAGACACTATGCAGGAAGCCACGGTGATGAGGAATGTTTTGACAACCTATAGCTCTGTGTCAGGGCAATGTGTAAACTAGGACAAATTGAAGATCTTCTTTTTAACACTGAAATTGGAACACAGAATGCTATAGCACAACTTTTTGGCATCTACACTGGAAAATTGCCAAGTAAGTTTCTTGGTACGCCTCTTTTTTCTAGAGCTTCCAAATTCACCCATTAGAAAAAATTGATAGATTGTTGTATTACAAAACTGGAGGGATGGAAATGCAAGTGGGTAACCATGGCAAGGAGAGTACTGATGCTGAAAATAGTGATTTTGGCAATGCCAATTTTTTCAATGGCATGCTTTAATATCCCCTCCAAAGTGATCAAAACCATACAACAATAGATGAGGAAGTTCCTCTGGAATGAGGCTTAAGATCACGACAAAATCCCTTTGACGACCTAGGAAAATATTTGTTCTCCTAAAGGTAAGGGCGGGGTGGGCATGCATAAGTGAAAGTTGCTCAATGATGCCATGGGAGCCAAGCTGATCTGGTAGATGTTCAGTGCATCAGACCAAAGGTGGGTCAAAGTTTTGCAAGCATAATACCTTACAGCTAGGACAGAGACAAAATTTTTACAATTGCAAACCCACCTAAAGGTTCAACGTTGTGGAATTTCCTTCTTAGTTGCAGGCACCTAATCACAAATCACTTGACATGGCAAGTGGGGGATGGGAAAAAATAAAATTTCTGGAGTGATTCATGGAATGGCCAAAAGGCACTGCAAGCTACAAATATCGCACAAAGGATTATCGATGCTACTTCACATACCTGGGGCTCCAAGGAGGCGGACTTCATTGACCAATAGGATTTTGAGGAAGGAAACTTTGTCAAGTGGAAAGAAGTGGACACTCTGGGTTTGACTTGAGCAGACATAGAATGTTTAAAGGGAATTCTAAGTAACCAAACTATTCTGTATACAAGGGAGAAAGATAATTTGCAATGGTGCAGGTCCAAAAGTGGTAAATACTTAGTAAAGGTCAGGTATACTCTACTCGAGGTAGAATTCCAACTAGTTGAATGAGAGGAAAAGGTCTGTTGGCATAAGCATGTTCTTCCCAAAGTAGGAATTTTCACGTGGCTGGTCGGCAACAGGAAAATACTGATAGTGGATAAACTGATGCGAATTGGATTCGCAGGGCCTTTTAGATGTGTTCTTTGCGGACAGGCAGAATAAATAATAGATCATTTGTTCATGAACTGTGATTTTGCGCAGACAACTTGGAAGTTTGTCTTGAAGAAATTAGGATAGTAGGTTCCTATGCCCGAAAAGCTTTGTGAGTGGCTTGAAGCTTGGCAAAGCCCAAAATTTAAATCTACTTTCATGTCAATATGAAAAGTAGTGTCGTCTACTACCTTGTGGACTATCTGGAAGGAGCGGAATAGGTGGATCTTTGAAGGGAAGGAGGAGGATACAAGAAGGTTTCTCTCTAGATTGGAAAATTCCATTTCGGAGCTAGTGTCTAATGCTACAGCCCTAGTGAATACGTCAAAAATTCCATTTGACAACCATGACCTTAAAATTTAGAAAGATTGGCCTCTTATTAAATGCAGGCCTGTTCAGGGGCTTTGTAGGGTTAAACCTATCATAGGTGACCTAATCAAAACCAAATGGCTCTTACCTCCTCTGAGTTAGATCAAAGTCAACTTTGATGGAGCATCAAAAGGGGATCCAGGCCCTTCAGGATTAGGCTATGTGGCAAGGAATGAGCATGGAGACATTGTGGCTTTGGGTGCTTTGTGTTTGTTAGATGGCACCAATAATGCAATGGAATGCCAAGCGGAACTCAGAGCAGTTTGTATGGCGAGAACCCTTAAGGTGCAAAAATTAATCTTGGAAGGGGATTCATTGGTAGTCATCAATGGGATCAAAAAAGGTGAAATGGATGCGTGGCATCTAAACCTATACATTCAAAGTATATGAGCCTTACTCAGTAGGATCCCAGAGGTTCAGATTGCCCACGTATGACAAGAAGCCAATGATTTGGTAGATTTACTCTCAAACATAGGAGTAAGGAGGCCAAGCAACAAAAATAAAGAACTCGTAGAAGATTTTAGCAAATTTGAAATTGAATGGGACTAAGATGACGCAATCAAAGTTTTGTCTCGAGACTTTAAAAACACCAGTTTTTATGATAATGGGGGCACAGGTAGAGATCACAAGGAGATCTTGTGTACTTTGATCTATCAAAGTGTGAATGAGCCCAAGTGGCTTCAACAACATGCTTGGAGTAAGGCATTACGAGGAGACAGGTGGTAATGCTTGGTTTTGCATGAGGTTGATTTAATGGAATGGCATTTTGGGAAACATGCCACAATTAATACTCTGTACTTCCCTTCCCTTTCGCACAAGGCCACTGGAAATCTTAAGATGTCTCCATGATTTCTTAGTATGAAGATCAATTAATGTGACAATATTTTTGGGGGACATTACCTGAGGAACGCTCCTCTTTAAAGTGAGAAGTTTGGGTGCAATCTGCACCATAACAGAAGTGAAAGCCAAGAGCAAAGAAGAAGTTTTTTATTTCACAAAGGGAGGCTGAGTAGTTTCTTTCACAGCTTGGAGGGAGGAACTGGTGTCAATGGAGGCAAACTTCTCACTTGATTCTCTGAATCAACTCCTTGTATTCAGGGACGAGATTACTGCACAACAACTTGGCAACATTTTTTGGTTTGATGACCCAGAGTTTCTGGAGGCAGTGTCAACAATATTCGGGGAAGAGTTCCTCAACTTTGAAGCAAGGTCACAGACCAAATTGGACATATCTTCTCTATTCCTAGCCTTGGGATTCATGGTAGGGAATACAAAGATAGAAAACCTCTCTATGGTGAAGCAATGCCTGGAACCCAAGTGGTCGGTTGGCTTGAAAGGAATTTTGAACCGCATAGTATTGGGAGTGGGTCTCAGGATGATGCATGCTCCATGGAATCTGATTGGTGGTAGACTAGGAGTGGTTCAACCCTTGGTGGTGTGGAGCTCATCGCAACCCATGGAGGTGTGGCTCCCAGAGTTAAGGCGTGACTGGGTAATGATCTAGGACTTCTCAGAGAAGATGGAGGAACGCTGAGCACAGGGAAAACTGGCAAAAGCAAAGAACAAAATATCACCTAGGTGAAATCAACAATGCTACTTGACAGTACAGGCAGGCCTCAACCATGTCATCAATAAAGAAGAAGGATCCGGCTGAAGGTGTTCTTGCGACAGGGTCCAGAGCCATACCGAATTTCTCTTGGGAGGAATCACAAGGATGGTTCCAATAGGGAAGGTGTTGAAGTTTTTGTTTTTTGTTTTAAAAACCAGGAAGATGTACCAGTTTGTTCTTTGTAAGCACAAGGTGCATTTAGGAATGGGCAAAAAGTATTTTTTTTTGTGGGTAGCAACATTTATGCTGATCTAGGCGTGGACAGATGTTTTTGGTGTTTTTTGCATTTAGGAAAATCATTACAACCTTTGCTAAAATCTTTTGTAATTTGGAATATTATCAATACAAAATTCAAATTTACCGATAAAAAAAAAAGAAACACAAATACCTTATGAGTTTCAATATTAGCTCCTAGAGTGACAAAATCTAGTCTAATGGCATGCTTAGGGTCAAATTTTACTTTGAAGGTCACATTAGTTTGATCAATAAGTTGTACATAATGGTAGGACTAAGACCTACATACTTATGAAGGATAAAGAAGTATAACTCATTTCCAATGAAAGGATGTGATGGAGAGTGTTCTCTATAATCAAGAGTGATATCGAGCAATGAGATTTTTTAGTGGGTTGTCTGTGCATAAGAGGTGGGATTCACATGTGTTTCTAAGCCAAATAATAAAAACTCAAAAGATGATAATAGGGTACTTTAAGAAGGTGAAAATATTTCTAAAGGAGCGTAATGATATTGGGTCAAGTAATATTATTGGTAGTTTCTGTTAGGAATAAGGTGTCTCAACCTTGGATAATTCCTATTCTTATTATTTGTTTTGTAAAATGTATTTCTTGCAAATAATGTTGATGTGTCGGCATCTTGAATTGTGTGTAAGGAGATCATGGCTAAAACGGTTATGACGAATTCCTATGACACGTAAGAGCTATGTCAGGAAGATTCAATGATAGATGAAGACATGTGGCAACTGATAAATGTGAGTACTGTACACTCTTCCCCAATCGTGGGGTTCGGGGTTTCCTATTTTCTCGGAGAATGGTAAAACCCTAATACGGTTATCTTTGGGAGTAGCCCTAAAAAAGTGAAGCGCATGATATATGCATTTTTTAGGGTTGCGAAGATAAGTGATGCGAGTGTATTGTTGGAACGTTTTATGCTGCCATGTTTTGTCTTCTAGGGTTTTGAAATCTTCTGAAAGAACTTGCATTGCAAGTGTGTTGTAAGCTGTAATAGTTTTGATCAATACATTGTGCAGGTTTTGGAGTGCTGGGGTTTTTTACCGAAAGGTTTTCCCCAGGGTATATCATTGTGTCATTATCTATTTTATATATGCATGGTATGTGGTTGCAATATCTCTGTTAAAGTAGTTAACGAATCTGAAATTGTAAGGGTTTAAAAGAATTTGCATAATACTTTCCTATAGAGATTAGCGTAGGAAGCTGTTTCCGCACCTAAGTTTCCTTACAGTTTCCACCCAAGAGATGCATAGATCATAATATTGATCTAACAAGGGATTGATTTATGTAATAAATTTATTTGTAGACTAACAACCTTATAGAATGATGGAATGAAGTAACATGTTAAAGAGAGGATCAATCAAAGGTAGTTTGATTTTGTGCATAGTGCCAACTATATTGGCACCTAAGAAATGAGGGAAGTGACATTTGTGCATGAAATTTAAACCATTCACAAGAGAACTATCAAATATTGGGTTAATTTTTTGGGATGGATGACCTTATTAATTAATTGAGTGGATTCAAATAATTCACAAAAATAGAAATGAATAGTGGATACCATTTAACCAAATATTAGAGAGGAGAATAAATAAAATATTTCTTTTATGACTAAAGAGGGCTTGTATGAGTGACTTTTCATGCCAGTTAGATTGAAAAAATGCACCAAGTACTTTCATGTGGCTTATAAATGTGGTGTTGAAGTCATTTATTGGAAAAGTTGTGATTTTTTAATATCTTGATGACATTATTGTTTTCAATAGAAATAATGAGGAACACATAAAACATATTGTCCGGTTTTACAAAACTTAAAGGTATATAAATGCTAATAGATCTCAAAAATTATGCTTTCACAAGGAGAAAGATGTTGTACCATGGATTTGTGAGCACTAAAGAGTCTTTAAATATAGAACCAAAAAAGGTGAAATCCATTTTAGAATGGCTAACAGCCAAGACTATGTTTGAGGAAATGAGATTTCATGTTTATCTAGTTTTAGAAAAACTTGAACAACGAATTTTTTTCGATAGATTGTGATATAATGTTTTTTTTGTCCCAATAGTGTCAATTCAAGATGAGTGATCCATATCATATTTTAATAATAAAAACATGATTCTAAGAGGAATTACTTTATTTCTAATAAAGAATAAGACTAGATGCATTATTTTCTTCCCAAGGAGTTCAAGTTCTATAAAGATCATCAACTACTCAATTTAATCCATAGCTAAGGTAATTTGAGCCAATTAAAATGACATGTGATGGGGGTGGAGTTCCTATATAGATACTATTTTTTTTACATATAGCAGTTGGTTTACTGATGGATTTGTTGATGCTTTTCTAGGAGAAGTTCATTACTAACAAAAATAAGGTTTGGCTTCAAGGATTTCATAAGATGAAATATTTGTATCCCAAAGTTGAATATATAAAAAAAACATGAAACCAATGAGTGTAAACAAGACATTATGGTTATATGATTTGGCCTAAAGTAGAATATTGTTCACACATAAACAATTGTGCACATCTCAATAGTTTATGTGAGATAATCCGATTAGATAAAAGTATAGTAGGGACTTAGTCAAGAACTTGGTAAAGACTCTTTCTTGAGAAACATTATTGTTTTTCAAAGATGATGCTAAATGTTTATTTATTTATGTAGCGATATCACATTTCATATTATGCTAATGAAATTAGTTAAAGTACCAGTTTCTATCAGCTTATGCCTATGTTATAGACATGATAGGAATATATTAACATGGATTTTGTCTAGGGGCTACCTAGAACATAGATGATAAATTATTTAACATTTATCATTAGAGATATGATGCGTAACTTGACTCATTACTTGTTAAAATAATAGTAATACTTTCAACATTACTAATGTGTTGTTTAGAGAGATAATGAGGCTATATAGGTTACTAAAGATTATAGTTTAGACATACATGTTAATTTTGTAGGTTATTTTTTGTGAGTGTTATAGAGGAAGTTTGAAGATAAATTAAATTTTAGATTGGTTATCTATCTATAATTAGATGGAATACAATGGCGGTGTCTAGGTATATAATAGATATGTTAAAATATGTAGGTGGAAAATCCCAAGTGGTGGGACTTGGTATTGTCACAAGCTAAATTTACATACAATTTAATGAACATATGAGCATAAGAAAAACATCATTTCAATTGGTGTATCGACACAACCTTGGGGGTGTTGCTAAATTGCACTATACAATGAAGATAACTAACAAGAGAATGAAAGTATAACACTTATGGAACACATGTTAGATAGTCATAAAATGTGAGGATATATGTAATTCTTAGTCCAAATTGATTTTGAAAATTATATTCTTAACCTTCTACAAACACTTATTATTTAGAGAAAAATAATATCAAGTCTTATAATTCAATCATGTCTTCGACAACTCAAGTTAAAATTATTATTTATCCATTATATTAATATCATTAAATTGTAAACGATAAATGAAAGTATAACTCTTGATCTTCGTATTATAATGAATAATAAACAACAAGTGTGAATCTTGATCTTTTTCTTATTACAATAATAATTGTATTGAATTCAAATGATTCTATAATATTTGTAATTACAACAATGATTCAAACCAATAGTAATGGAAAATCAAATTGTAGACATCCAAAAATATTAGTATTATTATTAATATTATTTTCCCTCTTATTCCTCTAACTATTTAATTTAATCAATTAAATAGTTTCATTTGCTAGTATTTATCAATAGCTTAAATACTATTCTAATGTATTTCATTTAAATACATGTGTCTCATAAAATCTCCTTTTTAATAAATTTACATTTATTAAATCCCCCATATTCCTAATTCTTCTAAACCATGATTTATTCAAATCTAATTTGAATTATAATCTAAATCCTAGCTAGGAACCTATTAATCCAACCTAGACAACCTACCCTATTCCTACCCTACTCCCATCACCTCATTTCCTAAGTATACTTACCCACCTAACTGTCCTCTGATCTTGCTTAAAGGGTGATTCCTAACCTTTTTAAGGCTAATGGAATGCTCACCCACATGGGGAAATTCTCTCCAAAAAGGTCACCCATTCCTCTCTAATTTCTTCTTACAAGTTTGTCTCCCATTTGGAAATATTGAGCTACTCAATATTAAATGCCAATTTTGACTCAAAATTGGCCATCTTTTCAAACCTATGTGTCCCTTATGTGGCTCTTATGTGGATGCCACATAGGTTCCACTTCATCCATGCCTCTTCCTCTCTCCAAAAACTCTATAAATAGAGGCCTTCTCCTCTTCATTTGACATCTCTCAATTTGCATTGTTATTATGTTAGAATTACTTTAGAATTTCATTGCTAGTTTTCATGCTCATGTATTTAAGCTTAATTCACATAGATATCACATGTTAGGCTTCAATTTGATGAATGAATCTTAGCTTTAATCTTGTTCATGCATATCATCTTCATAGCTAGTTTAGATTTGAAGAATTTGAGACTAGTTCCTCATACTAGCTCTTGAATTGCTTCATTTGTTTCAATATTGCATTTGCATTAGGGATCATTGTATTTTGTGTGTTTGAGAGAGCACACCCACATTCCAAAAAAAAGAACAAATCAAACAAGTTAATTAGGGTGCTTACTTGTTTTAGTTCAATCTGATGTTATGTTGAGTTCTTTGTTGCTTGCTTGCTCTTTTACATGCTTTTGAATCGATTTTATGTACTAACCCACTAACATTTTATGTTTGAGCTTGCTCCCAACAGATTGAATAATTCACCATACACATTCTGGCATGCCCGGTGGGACCCACGTCCCTAAAATTTCTAACTTCTTGTCTTTATTTCCTTCAAATTTTGCCCAACACGCGGATCAGCGTCTGCATTTTACACAGAGGCATCTGCGCAAATACTGGTTCTTTGTGAACCACCGTTCGACGTCTCTAAAGAACCCGTGTTTGCACTCTAAATTGGTGTCTCCACCTGGTGTTATTAATTTTGAGATTTTCCAAAACATCTGTTGTTTCTTTATCAAGATTTTTGGTTTTCCCACAGCTTTTTAATATTTTAGCTCTCTGTTTTTTAGCAGAGGTCAATCTAACAAGCAGTTATAATGCTGAAATTTTACTAAGGGAACAAATATTGATAATATACTTAATAACATTAGCTTTTAGTTGTTCAAAAAATCTTAAATGGTTAAATTTGATCAGATTAAAGACTAAAAAGAAGGAAAAGCTAACTTTGTCTGCTATCTTTTTGTGCTTCTAGGTACAACGATGTTTGTGTAAATGCTGGTTCATGAACCAACATCTGCGATTCACAAACCAACATCTATGCATAACCGGTGTCTCCATTTCACAAATCAGCGTCTCCGACTGGTATAGCCACTTTCTGGCTTTCTGTGTTTTAAGCCTGTTTTATGCTTTCTATCATTTTTAGGCTAAAACAAGAATCGACATCTGCGCTCTATCAAAATTGGTTTTATCATTTACTAACGATTGTTAAGTGGTTTTTGTGTTCTCAATGCTTGTCAAAGGATAATTTTAAGACTACTAATCAGTTGTCTTGCAACACCGCTTGTCAAAGACAACTTCAAAACTACTCACGTCTGTCTTGCAGGTTGCGTCACATCAAAATTGACCAAACGATCATGTTTGTGTTAATCTTTTTTAGGCACATAGACTAATTAGTTAGATTTTCTTGTCTAATCCTAAGTGAGTGTTAGGGTATTATGCTCTCTTCCCTTTTGGGAAGATCAAAAACCTAGACACACTTACTTAGTGTTGAACAATTAAATCTTTTGGGAAAGAACAAAGTTTGTCTTGCGTGCTTGTGGAGAAAAAGATATTGGATAGGAGAGTATGCTCTTTTCTCCTTGTGGGAGAATCATAAATCCAGACTCCTTTTTGTTGCCAATCTAATTTACTTTGAATCCCTTAGATGGGCCTGCCGGTTGAGGAAAAAATCTCTCGGGAATGACCCACGTGAGAACGAGGTGTAAGCCACACCACTCTAACTCATGCTAATCAAATTTAATCCTTGGGGTTAAAGCCTCAGGATTCGATTGACATTTGAGCTTATACTCAACTCTTGTCTAACTTAAGTGTGGCCTTGTGGTCTCAATCACGTTTACGTGACCACTTTTGTCAAGACGCTCTATGGGGCTATACACCTGAATCGTGCTTGCATGGAAATAGAGGAAACAATTGAATGGAGAACCTTACTAAACACTCTAGGCTTAGAAGCTACTTGGAACACCCCTGAAAGGTGATAATGCTTGTGCAAGGAAGATAGTAACTTCCCCAAGATCACTCATACATTCATGCCACCCTGAGCGTTTAGAACCAGATAATATGATGTCATGAATAGAGCCATTGCGTGCTTGGTGATGGCTGTATTCTGATTAGCTCTTGTGTGTGTGCCTAATATTATGAGCAAGTATTTTCATGCTATGCCAATTCGTTAGGTAGATTTTGTGCTTGAAGTGCTTGAAAAACATTGACAAATCCAAAACATAGACAGAATACCCAACATTCAAATTTGTCACGTGCTTGTATCCTTCAAGGTTGCTTTGTCCCTTGTCAAATTTTTTTCAGACACATGCTTGTTATTTTCTGGTTTGACTATGCTGAAATTGGTTCTTGCCATGGAACAATTCTATTGAAAATCAGAACAAGATCAAACTTTTGCCAGATTATCAAGACAACGTCCCTTTGCAAAGACTACCTTGAGCCCTACTTTTTAGAATTTGGTCTTTTATGAGATATGTCCTAAAACCTCCAACTATTCATCCAAGATCAGATCTATTTATAGGACATAACTGATTCCAAGAAGCATAAGAAGGTGAAAACTCCATTACCACCTGTGCAAAGAGAACAAAAAAACACAACCCAAGAGGCTACCAAGTACTAACTGATCATTGATTCTGTCAAACAAGAGATTCATAAACGGGAAGAATTTGACAAAGTGATCTATAACAACAAGGTTGCTTGTTTCATGGGAAAATATCATCTAAACTCTGCTTTTGTTGGATTTGAACAATATGACTAGTTGGTTTACCATAACAAACAAAAAATTTATCCTCTTAAGCTCACTTAGCTTGCATTTTAGGACCTCCCTTAGGTTGTCATCTTTAGGAACATATAACACACCCATCCTAGCATGATCCTGTGTAAATCAAATCAATCCTAATCATCCTAGCATTATCCTAATCATCATCCAAAGCATCCTTGATCACATCCCTCACTTGGTATTGCAACCCCTTTTGAGTTGCTAAAAACCTACATCTTAATCAAACCCCATCCTTGAATGTCCTTAAACTAAGCATTGTTTAGGATAATCCCCTTTGTCTTTTGCAACCTAATCACCTTGATCAAAAGGTTGGT
>MU224545.1:652424-747588 GCA_018584345.1 Thuja plicata
GAAATCCTCCGTATTAGAGATGTTCAGGTTGTTGGCTCTCGTTCTGAGGGTAAATTGCAGCAATCACTCCTAATTAGGAGGCAACAAGTCGTCTCAATCACTTTGTAGAACAAACAATTCATGTTTGTTTATGCAAATCCATGGATTGAATAAGGACTATGTTGGGTTTCTTGTTGGATTGAGAGGTCACATTCGACATCAAACACCAGTCCCACCCCATATGTTGGGACCCAATACAACATTTTGGAACACCTAGGGAATACTCTAGCCTAAATTTCCATCCTGGCTCTTCTCCGCACTAAATTCCAAAACCTTGTTGGACACCTATCTGCATCTTGTGGGGTCTCCTTTAAACCAACAGACATGCCCTCAGAAGAAACCGATCATAATATCCCACTCCGTATGACTATTATGGTTAAATATTTTGCCATTACAGGTCATGATAGATAATGGATCAGCCCTAAATCTGTGCACTCTAAAATTCATAAAATAGTTGGGTTGCACTGAAGCTGATATAACAAATGATGTCATCACAATAAAGGCATATGACAATTTGGAGCGTACTTCTGAAGGCACCATATCATTACCCATTCAAGTGGGCCCAGTTATTCAGGGTACATTATGTTGTGTTGTTGATCTTGACCTTCCCTTCAACATCCTCCTTGGACGCCCATGGATTCATTCTATGCAAGCCGTCCCCTCCACCTACCATCAGTGCATCAAATTCCCATATAATGGCACTGAGATCACCATCCACGCAGATCCCAAGCCCTTCACATACTGCAATGTGTTGGAAACATCATTTCCACATTCTAATCACTATCACGAGATCAATATTGGTACTTCTATTGCCAGTTCATCTCAAACCCATTCAGACCCAGAAATAATTCTCTCCTCCACCTTATCCATAGTCAAGATCAACAACAAAGGTTGTGGTGAGTAAAATTTATTTGATGCCTTCGCAGTTGGAGCACCACCAATTGATCCACATACTCAAGGCTGTCAACCTAATCTAAGCAAGACAAAATCAGAGACAACCAAGGCACTACAATTTGGTCCTACCACTTTTATATCAAAAGTTACTTTGAATGGCCGGGAAATGACTCCAAACATCAACCAATGGATATATAAAGATCCACCACCCAAGGACACAAGTCGCCTTAATTACTTCAAAGATAAGTACCCCGCAACGCACAAAATGGTGATAGAAAAATGGAACTACCAAGGAGGTGGCCTTGGTTATGACGAGCAAGGTATGAAAGATCCTATTATACCTACCTGACTAGAAAAGCACCTGGGCCTTGGCATGGGCTCTGACATGAATGGGGGAACCAATGAAAACATCTTTGCCTCTTGTCCGTCCTTGGGCAAAATTGCTGACATCGAAGATGTCCTGAAAGAGAAAGTTGTGAGAGCTTATGATGATGTTTTTGACGATGAAACCTTCCTAGGCAATGTTGTCGTGCAACAAATTTCCATCCTCTTCATTGACCTTCCCCTCCGCCATCCTGAACTCATAGACTGGGACCAACCAAGTGTCATGCACGTTGACAAGCTCCAATGTGAGGACGTGCTCCTAAGCTTTATGGGAGCAATTAAGCAAAGCAGTGACTGGGGGCAAGAATCAACATATGTCTACAAACTAGACCCAAAGGCATACTTTGGGGAATAGGAGAACTTCAGCCACAAAAATGAAACAGAAAACAAAAATAAAAAAGAGAAAAATCGATCCCCTAGCAAAAACCCCTCTAGGGCGCTATCTAATTATAAAATAGTAAAAACAAAGGGCGTATCCCCTGGTGAAAACCTCCTTGAGGCGCCAGAGGATGAAGATTCTCCTCTTCCTCTAATCTGTGATTATAGGCCTGAATAGTCATCGATTCTCATTGAAGAAGCAAAACCTGTCAACCTGGGTACCAAAGAGAATCCCGTCATCACATACATAGAAACATCTCTGACTGAAGCAGAAGAAAGTGATCTTGTCACTTTATTAAAGGAATCCATCAACAAGTTCACATGGTCTTACTCACACATGTCGAGATTAGACCCCAATTTGGTGGTTCACTATGTAGCAATGGACCCAAACATCAAACCTGTTAAGAAAAAGCTCAGAAAGATGCACCCTAAAGTGGCACCACTTGTCAAAGCGGAGCTAGAAAAGTTACTCCAAGCCAAGATCATCCGCCCCATTGACTATTCTGACTGGATTTCTAACATGGTGCCCATCTCTAAGCCTGATAAATCAATCATGATATGTATAGATTTCAGAGATCTCAATAAGGCATGTCCCAAGGATAATTTCCCCTTTCCAAACATAGATATGATTGTGGATCTCACCGTAGGACATGAGATGTTGTCACTCATGGATGAATTTTTTGGATATAATCAGATCCGCATTGTAAAAGAAGATCAGCATAAGACAACATTCACAACCCCTTGGGGCACCTTCTACTATAACATGATGCCTTTTGGCTTAAAGAACACTGGGGCAACCTATCAAAGGGTCATGACTGTCATTTTTCATGACATGATCCACAAAATTCTTGAAGACTATGTGGACGATATCTTGGCAAAATTAGTTAAGAGAGAAGATCACCTAGATGTTCTGGAATGCGTCTTTGACAAAATTGGACACTACTTCTTAATGCTCAACCCTAAGAAGTGTGTCTTTGGAGTCACATCAGGCAAACTCCTGGGGTTCATTGTATCCAGACGAGGCATTGAAATCGATCCAAAGAAAATACAAGCTATCATAGAGATGCCTCCACCAAAAATACTCTGACAACTACACAGCCTCCAAGGAAAGCTACAATCTATGCACCATTTAATCTCTCAACTAGAAGACAAGTGCCAACCATTCACTCATCTCCTGCGAAAAGATAATACATTCAAGTGGGATCCCCAGTGTCAGAAGAGTTTTGATAAAATCAAAGAATACTTGGCTAATCCACCCATCTTGGTATCACCTGTACCTGGTCGATGACTCATCCTATATATTTTTGCTACTACCATGACACTGGGTGCACTTCTTGCTCAACTGGATGATGAGGGTAAAGAAAGAGCCATTTATTGCATGAGTAGGACTTTAGTAGGTTATGAGCTCAATTATTCTCCTATGGAAAAAACATGTCTGGCAGTGGTCTTCGCCACTCAAAAAATTTGCCACTAATGCTTAGTCATACAACCAAGCTCATTTAAAAGGTGGATCCTCTCAAGTACCTACTCTCCAGGACTACACTCATAGGTCAAATGGCAAAATGGGCTATGTTGCTAAGTGAGTTTGATATTCAATATGTCGACAGAAAAGCCATTAAAGGGCAATTCATCGCTGACTAGCTAGCAGAAGCGCCATTGTTAGATGCTTATCCTTTGGTCACAAAATTTCTAGATGAGCATTTGTACATGATAGAAGAACAACCAACGTGGAAACTCTACTTTGATGGGTCCTACACAGCTCATGGTGCAGGGCCAGGAATACTTTTCGTCACACCTCAAGGTGACTACATCCCTATGTCATTTAAATTGGGATTTCCCTGCACAAACAACATTGCAGAATATGAGGCACTAATCGCAGGACTCCACATGGCTATAGAATGGAACATCATAGATATACATGTCTTTGGTGACTCCCAACTCATCATCAAACAAGTCCTAGATGAGTATCAAACCAAAGATGACAAATTGACACCATATAAGTAGATGGTTGACAAATTGAAAGAACACTTCCTCCATCTGCAGATAACACATGTACCACACCTGCAAAACAAGGCTGCTAATGCAATGGCCACAATTGGCTCCCTCCTAGAGATTCCTCATGAATCTACACAATATGAATTCTTAGTTGAGAAACTTCATGCCCCCGCTCATGAGAATGATGAATCAAATCGCGTATGTGCCTTGGTTGGTCCCCAGTCCCCATGGTACCACGATATCCAAGCTTATCTACAAAATGGTATCATATCTCCTCACCTTACTACAACCCAATGTCAAAAATTTATCCGCATATCTTCCCAATACACCCTCGTAGCCAACACCCTTTATCGTCGAGGCTATCACAACGTGCTCTCTAGATGTCTAGATGAAAACAAAGTCATCCAGGCTTTACAAGAGGTACATGCTGGAATCTGTGGTGCCCACACAAGTGGCATGGTCCTAGCCAAGGAACTTCTATGTACATGGTACTATTGGCCTACAATGGAACATGATGCTTGTGAGTTCGTAAGAAGTGCTTACCTTGCCAACAACATGCTAATTTGATCCATGCTCCTGCTCAGGACCTCAGACCTATTGTGCCTCCTTGGCCCTTCTCTTGTTGGGGTTTTGACCTTATTGGTAAGATTACTCCCCTCTTGTCTGAAGGCCACAAGTACATAATCATGGCTATGAAGTACTTTACAAAGTGGGTTGAAGCAATTCGGCTCACACTCACTACTGGCGTCCAGACATCCAAATTTATCCTCTATCACATTGTTTGCCACTTCGGCATACCCTCCACCATCTTCATAGATCATGGTACACCATTTGAAAATCAACACGTCAATGATCTCTGTGATCACCTCCATATCCATCACCATTTTTCCAGTCCATATTTCCCGCAAGGTAATGGCCAAGCTAAGGCAACTAATAAAACCATCCTCAAAATCCTCAAGAAAGTTGTCAATGATACTGGTCATGACTGGCATGTCTAGATCAACCCCACCCTATGGGCATATCGCACTTCCTATCATACTCCTACTGACACTAGTCCATACTTCCTAGTCTACAGTGCTGAAGTAGTCTTACCAATTAAGGTCAAACTACCATCCCTCTGAGTATCACTAAGAGGCCTGATTAATGATGAAGATTATCGAGTGGCATGACTCACATAGCTTGATCTACTAGATGAAAAGTACCAGCAAGATTATGATCACTTGATTGTTTACCAAAATAGACTCAAGCAGAAATATAACAAGAAGGTCCACCCATGCCAGTTCTAGGTAGGGGACCTTGTGCTAAAGGAAAACCAGAAAGTGGGTACTGATCAGGAAAAGAAAGGCAAGTTTGAAGTCACTTGGCAAGGCCCATATGTTGTCACTACATGCTTTGGTTCTAGGGCATATCAACTCTCCACTCCTAAAGGAGAATCATTGAATGATCCTACCGATATCATTCATCTCAGGCACTTCTATGCCTGACAACTGGTTGTTCATTTCAGTTATCTGAGAAAATTCATAAAAAGTATAAAAAGTCTTGAAGAAAACACAAAAACAATGAAAAAAAATCCTAAAAAATCTCTAAAAAAGAAGAAAAATGAAGCTGAAAAAATGGTTGTCCCAGTGAAAACAGGCACTTGGGCAATATCAAAAACATAAAAAAGATCCAAAGAAATCAAAAAGAAAAATAAAGAGAAAATTTTCATCCAATGGTGAAAACTTGGCAATTAGGCACCTTGGACAAGTATGCGTGATGAAAACATGGAAACAGGCGTCACACATAATGGACCATTCCATTATCTATCAAAATCTTGTTTCCTTCCATCACCAGCACCACATCTCCACTAACCTCTGCATTTCCCATATTCCCTGGGTGTTCGCATATCATAAGTGATCCTCCTATCTCGTATCCTGAGCTTTTCTACACATAATATTGTATATTGTTGTCCATACGTTGTACTATACCAAACCCTGAGCTTCAGTCCTGTATATTTCTCATGTCCTCAGTTGCTCCTTATGTAGAAAATGATACAGTGACACAATTTAAAATCCTACATTGGTTCTACAATTTGCTCGTAGTGCACATTTGACCAATCAACTTGGTGAGTCCCATCTTTCTCAAAATGAGTCTATTGAGGATGTCTCCTTCCTCTTGTCAAATTAAATCTAGATCATCATCATATTTGGGTTCTTGTAGGATGTATCTTTCCTCTTGAACTAATCAATCAGCATACTACACTATCACACGCATCAAGACAAACAACATGATCCAATCAAATCTCGGCAGTAACCTTTGTACATAATCATTTTAACTAATCACTTGTAATTAATCTCTCAGTTTGATCCTTGTATATTCGTGACATATTCGATCTTCTCGCCATCATGCTAACATCCTGAGTCGTCATCCTTCTAACATTCCCTACCTGATCCTCCATAGTCCACCTATTTGGTTTATCAGTTGATTGTGACACACCAAAAAAATATGAGTCCTATTGCACCCGTTGCATCCATCACGTTCGTTGCCTTTAGTATCATTATTGTATCTATCATTAAGATTAAGTTGCATTATTCATCATTTTAGATTCATTAGATTCATTAGATTCATCATTAGATTGGATTAGATCCATCATTCAGGTCACATTGATCATCATGTTAAATCCATCATTAAATTTCTTTAATCATCATTAAGTCAATCATTTACTTGCATAGTTAGTATCATTTTAGAACTTTGCATAATTAATCCATCATTTAGATTCATCTTGCATCACTTCGATTCATTTCATATCTTTCATAGTTAGTTCATTTAGATTCATTTCATATCTTGCATAGTTAATTCATTTAGATTCATTTCATATCTTGCATAATTTTCTTAGAGTCATTTTAATCTTGCATAGTTAATTCATTTAGATTCATTTCATATATTTCATACTTCATTTAGATTCATTTCATGTCTTGCATAGTTACTTCATTTAGATTCATTTTAGTCTTGTATTGTTGAAAAAATCATTTAGATGCATCTATATACACATTCATAAAATGTCACATATACATCCTAAAATCACATCAGATCCTACATCCACACACGTCAGTACATCGTATATATAGCATCATCCACCCTACATAAGTCATACATCATATATACATAATCATGAAACCATCCTGCATACACAACATGTCATACATATACATCATATCCTGCAAGCACCAAATGTCAGTAATCATATAGGCATATGCATCAAAACATCATATAGATCATACACCATGGCATCACAAGAGTCCTCATCGATCATATATAAATCAAATGTCCATAAGTACATGTGTCTATCATCAATAGAATACATCACGTGCACCTCGGTGCCAATATACATGTATCTCTCAAAATGCAAAAATGTGTGTCACATGATCCTCTGCTGAATCATACCGGTGGCTGTGAGGATCCACCTCCCTGCTCTGGTGGCGGCCGTGGTGGCATGCCCACAGATCCCTGTGATGCTGAGGTTTGCACTATTCTCTGAGATCGAGACCTCTCTACATAATCTCACCTCTATCCCTCAGGAACTAGGTGATGATACAATGCTCAATAGTGGGATGCCTCTCTTCCTGCCCTGTTCCCATCTCTATGAGCTATGAATGCCTCAGCCACAACTTGCCCAGCCCCACCTACAATGACTGCCTGTCTGGCGATATCCCGCTCAGCCCTGTATGTCTTAGCCTGCCACTATGCTGCATTCCTCTCTGAGGTCAATGCCAAGCTCTATTCTATGGCCTGCTCCAGCTACAAGGTTAGAGTATCCAACTGGTCTGTCAACGTACCTATCTCGGTAAGTAGATCTGTAGCATCCTGTGTTAAATTAACCATGGAAAACTCTCCCGAGTCAACCCTGCTCTGTAGGGTATCCAGAGAACCCTCTTCCCTATCCACCCGTGCCATCTCCGCAGCTAATAAACCCTGTATATGGGTCATCTCTATCTGTAGGCTGGTCTCGAACACCTGAGCCATGCCTAGAACACCTTGTAGTCATTCACACTCTGTCTGCAGATTGTCTCGGTCTACAATGACAGTATCATGAGTCTCTTGTACTACATATCCTACAGGTGGTCCTTGTGGCACCTGTACTTATGGTGGCACTTGGGGTGCCTGTACCTGTACCTGCTATGGCACTTGTGGTGCCTATACCTATCCCTATACAAGTAGGGGCCCTTGTGGCCCCTGATCTAGTTCAACCCCTGTGTGTGCCTCTGTATGAGGTCTAACCCATCTCTGTGGTCTCCTCCTCTGACTTGCTGTCGAGGTCTCTGGGGCATCCCCTATAGCGGTCCCATCATCTACATCCATATTACCTGTTAGCTTCTCGTGAGTAGCCACCTGAGTGGGGTCTGTAAGGCGCAATGGTGTGTGTGCAGCCCACCATGCTATATACTCCGGAGTCATCCCTGCATTTGTGACGTCAAGACATGCCACAAAGTCAAGCCACATAATGTCCCTCCAAGATGCCCTCACTGTAAGAGCATCTACATATCTCCCCCAGGTACCTACCTCCCTGGTGACATGAGGATGTAAGGCATCCTCTGCCACCACCCCCTGCTGAAGACCAAACTGTCGCATAACCCTCGAGGGTCTATACCTCTCTATCTGGTGGATGGTCCTCCCCAGTAGAAAGTAATCCATCTGAACATATGAAAGGTATAGGAAATCCTCAAAACTGTCCTCCACTCCTTTTTCCCAGTCCATCATCTCCCATGGCTCGCATAGTCTGTATGGGGTCCAGCAGAAAACCTGTACCTCATCTAGGATTCACCACCAATATCCCGTCTGGCCGACAGAGGTGTATCTCAAGGGTAGCCTATATCTGTAGGCTTAGGGCTCTCCAGGATGTCGCACCTCTCAAACTCTTATAGGCCAGAACACTGCGATGTGCTCTCAAGCCCAAACTAACATTAATGTCACACCTGTCCCCATGTTGCGCACCCCGCGATACGCAGCCATGTGTAAATCGTAGTATAGTTATCCTAAGACAATGTACCCCCAGAAATAAGTGGTACCCTCATCTAGCATGTCTACTAGTACTCGCGCCCATCCCATGCAGAAACCATGCCCCGCTAGATCAGCTAGCATGCGCCCTCTGATCAGTCCCACCAGATATAGGCCACTCGCCGAAGTCTTCGAGCCACCACTAGTTGCCAGGGCATCTAGGTCCTGTATGTCAGGATCTGTCTCATAGGTCTCCTAAAAGAAATCTCCATAAAATGGTCACTATCCTCTAATCGGTGCTGAGGAATTGCCCCTTAGATAGGTATCCGAAGGATCCGCTAGATGTCCTCCAAGGTGATAGTCGCCTCTCTAGTAGGCAGGTGAAATGTGATGGTGTCACTGTGCCACCACTCAATCAATGCGATCATCATCCCATTATGCACCTATAGCCTAGGCCAACAAGGCACATAGTCCAACCCAACTACAGCTAACAAACCCCAGTCATCCTCTGTGAGTTGCGGCTCCAACTCCATGGTCGGCGGCCAATGCTCTCGTGATCCCAACAGTGGAAACTGCTCCTGCAAATTTCAAAAATCCACCATGTCAGCCACTTTTTCTTTTAGCCCTAGCCTAAACCCTCCCAAAGTGGGGCATCTTGTCCCTAGGTCTTTTTCCGACCCATCCCCGGCCCCCGTCGGGTCCCTCCATTTCCCTTCCCTTTGGTGTCTGCCCTTTTAGGCGCAGACGCCGGTTCAGCCGAAAACGCCGATTCATACACTGGCATCTCTGCTGACATTCTCGCAGACTACCATCATTGCAGAGAGGGGTCTGGGTCTAGTGTCTTCAAAGATGATGGTCCGACACTGATGTCTACGGAGATGCTTGTTTGGGGATGAACATCTTCAAAAATGTCGATCCAGGGATCGACCTCCTCGCAGACGCTGGTTCAGAAACCAACCTCTCCGGTCCAAAAGTCAAGTAATCCTCATTTATTTCCCCCTAACCCTTCCCAAAGCATTAAATAACTTTGACAGTAATAAATGCAAGGTCCTGGATAGGTCACTCACCGGTATCGGTTGCTCCGCGGGCCTCCCGTGTGTGCGTACGCGCTCCCCCAACTGCCCCTTCATCCTCTTGTCAGCCATCTTTTTACTCCAGAGCTCAGTTTTCACTATTCACTATTCACAAATGACCTTCCTTAAGCCACCCAGCCCTTCTTATAGCCCCCATTTTTCCTAAAATTTTCCCCACCCGTTTTCCTCCCCCCTATGTATATTTTTCTATAAATCATTCTGCTGTACAGTTTTAATTCGCAAAAAAATCCCAAAAACATTTACAAATTTCAAAACTCCAAAAAATAATTCAAAAATTCAAAATTCAAAATTCCAAAAACATCAAATATTCTCAAAAATCATGCAATAAATATTTCGTTCTTTTTGCATCGTTCCAGATCTTAGTTTTCAGTGACATTTCGACTCATGCGACTGCAATCATGTTTTTCACCAAATCAATTTTGTGACCGACTGTCCTTGCTCCCCATCTTGTTCACAACTTTTGCCAGCGAATATCTCTTTTATCAAATCAAATCTAATCTTTGCCTGTCAGGATGCATCCTTCCGGCGTCAGTTTATCAAATCCTTCATCACATCAATCCTGTTCATGGCAAGAACTTTGGACTGAATGACTGCTTGGTCACGAGGCATTCTTTATTAATTTTATCTCTTTGTGTCAGTTTAAACCTACTCACCACTACCTTGATCTGCTATATCTTGGTGCGTTGTGACTGGTGGCTACTGATACATGTGTCTTTTTGCAATGTGCTTTTGTTTGAGCATCTAGTCCATGCAAAGGAATCTTGTCATTTGTGTTTTCTAACACCTGATGCATACCTCCTCTTGCAATATCAAAATCAGATGTGCTCTCCATATTTTTCACACAAATGGATCCCCAAAGCTAGTTAGCTGCATTTATATTTCATGTTTGCATTAGCATTCTTTGCTGCATTCTTAATTGCATTTCTGAAGGCTTCTATTTATTCCCTCCTCTTTCTTCCTCCTGCCCGTTGCATCCTTTTTCAAGAAAATGCCACAACGTCATCTTCGTTGTGTTCTTTTCTCGAGGGGGCACAACCCTGTACCGTCATCACTTTAGCACGACTCCTAGAAACCCTCTTCCTTTGGGGCAACTTATTTTCTTATCTTTGACATAACGTCACTTGTGACGCCACATCAAAAAGGCCCAAAATGTAGACGTCCAAAAATATTAATATCATTTTCCCTCTTATTCCTCTAACTATTTAATTTAATCAATTAAATAGTTTCATTTGCTAGTATTTATCAATAGCTTAAATACTATTCTAATGTATTTCATTTAAATACATTTGTCTCATAAAATCTCCTTTTTAATAAATTTACATTTATTAAATCCCCCATATTCCTAATTATTCTAAACCATGATTTATTCAAATCTATTTTGAATTATAATCTAAACCCTTGCTAGGAACCTATTAATCCAACCTAGACAACCTACCCTATTCCTACCCTACTCCCATCACCTTATTTCCTAAGTATACTTACCCACCTAACTGTCCTCTGATCTTGCTTAAAGGGTGATTCCTAACCTTTTTAAGGCTAATGGAATGCTCACCCACATGGGGAAATTTTCTCCAAAAAGGTCACCCATTCCTCTTTAATTTCTTCTTACAAGTTTGTCTCCCATTTAGAAATATTGAGCTACTCAATATTAAATGCCAATTTTGACTCAAAATTGGCCATCTTTTCAAACCGATGTGTCCCTTATGTGGCTCTTATGTGGATGCCACATAGGTGCCACTTCATCCATGCCTCTTCCTCTCTCCAAAAACTCTATAAATAGAGGCCTTCTCCTCTTCATTTGACATCTCTCAATTTGCATTGTTATTATGTTAGAATTACTTTAGAATTTCATTGCTAGTTTTCATGCTCATGTCTTTAAGCTTAATTCACATAGATATCACATGTTAGGCTTCAATTTGATGAATGAATCTTAGCTTTAATCTTGTTCATGCATATCATCTTCATAGCTAGTTTAGATTATCATTTGAAGAATTTGAGACTAGTTCCTCATACTAGCTCTTAAATTGCTTCATTTGTTTCAATCTTGCATTTGCATTGGGGATCATTGTATTTTGTGTGTTTGAGAGAGCACACCCACATTCCATAAAAAACAAACTAATCAAACAAGTTAATTAGGGTTCTTACTTGTTTTAGTTCAATCCGATGTTATGTTGAGTTCGTTGTTGCTTGCTTGCTCTTTTACATGCTTTTGAATCGATTTTATGTGCTAACCCACTAACGTTTTATGTTTGAACTTGCTCCCAACAGATTGAAGAATTCATCGTACACACAAATCAATACAATGGAGATGGAATTCATGTCCGATGAAGCTCAACTAACTCTATATGAGGTTGCCTGAAATCACTAGGGTTTGCATCCTAGGATTCTCACACTCAAACACAAGTGCTCAAAATGGATTCTAAAAGGAATTTGGTTAATTTTTTTATGATGGTCCCAATAAATAATTTTCACATTTTTATATCCTCCACAAATAAAATGGTTCAACCACCAAGAACACACAGAACTTCCAAAATGAATATGGCCATGAGTGGGAATATTCCACTTTGAAATTCATGGTAACACAAATATACAATTGAAAATAATACAACACATGTTGGCAAGTTAGGAGGGGGATAGGAACATAGGCATAAATTTGAGGATTAAGAGTTGATCATACCATAAGACATATATTGTGGGCAGGGGCATTGGGCATTAAGAAATGGGCATATTGATAGGATATTAGGAAAGTACAACAGATCCATCAGCAATATAGGAAATAAATGGGAGGTATGATATGAAGGAGAAGCATGAAACTTCAATAGGAAGAAGGAAAGAGTACAATTGGAAGAAAATGAATATTTAGAAAGAGAAAGTATACACCAAATAGAAATAGGGAGGAAACATGTATAAACCTAATATATATACTTAGATTAACTAGAATGGAAAATGACAAGTCTACCCCACTAAAAATTGATTATGTTTGAGAAACTTTTAGGTTAAAATGTTACGATATTTATGGGCCTTCTCATATCACATCCTCCAACAAAAGATATTTTCATCAAATCAAGTACTCATTGGTGCTTTTATTTCTGAACTTTGTCTCCCTTACATCCATGACCAATTTAAGAATCAAGCCAATCATCCTCAAAAACTGGAAACAACTTGTCAAGGGATTCTATATGTTTTTCTAGAACTTTTTTGAGGCAAGATACATGAAAAATATTATGTATTTTACTTCTTTATGAAAACTCCAATTCAAGCCAATTCGTCAACACTTATTAATTTTTTTTAAGGATTATAGAAATGTAATAGGATCTTTTTCAACCTATTTTTCTTTGAGTAAGTATAATGGTGGATAAACGACTTCACTAGAATGCATGCAAACTAGGAACTAGACTGACTTCCCTTAATTACACCACAATACAAAGCCACAAAAAGATAATACGATTGAAAAACCTCACATCCAAGATAGTCAATTTAGTATCATATCCTTAGGGCTTATATTCCTTTATTTCTCTACATGTTTATTTTAGTGTGTCAAAAGACTGTGCATTGATATTTATGCATGAATGAATGATATTGACTAACAGAAAAAGTAAAAATAGTAGAACATGTACAAAAATGAAAAGAGAATTGCGGGGTGCATGTGTATTTGGAATTTGAGATGAAATCCAAAGGTCATTGTTGATCAAGGTCCCCTAGGCTAGCTGGATGAATTTATACATGTCATTCAAGATATGAGATAATAGGACTCTAAACTAGGTCTCTGACAAATTTGAACTAATTTTTGGAGGTCAATGTCACCCCAGACGACCTTGACCTAGTGTTTTTTGCTAGGATTTATGATCTATATCTATCACTATCTCCTAAGTTGATTTCCATCTTCTGCATTGGTCTACAATTTTGGTTGAACAAGAAAAATAAAGGTGTGTGTGTGTGTGTGTGTGTGTGTGTGTGTGTAGGGGTTTGCCTTAGTCAACCCCCTATTTGGTGCCTCCCACCTCCACAAATATTTGATATCAAAAAATTGTAATAATATGTATGCTCTTGAATCTTAAGTGTGTCTAAGATTCCTATGAGGTAGATGCATAAAGTAAACTAGAACCATACTCAAGTGTGTGAAAGAACAACCCTATATTATATTATATGAAACTAATTTATGAATGCATGAATCACATAACTTGAAACCATACAACTCATATCTAAATCTTATTTTTGTAGAAATATGAGAATAACATAAAATCACAACAAACCCTTAGGTAGAGGTCCAAGCTAATCACCATTCACTCCAATATCTCTTGAAGCTTCCATGGTGATGAATAAGTTTTGAATGTAGACTTGATGCTTGTTGGTTTTTCTTTGTATTTGCAAATCTTCACTTCATAAGCATGTCTTCAATTTCTAGATATTTATATTATAATTGTTGTATATCACAAATCAGGAAGTTTACTTACTGATATATGAGCTTCTCACTTTGAATTGACAAAAAATTGACTTAGAATTATCATATTTTTACAATAGCGATATTTTTGGAAAGGGTAAGACCACCATAATATCCTCCCAAAATCTTTGCCAAAAAACAAAGGTCAAGATCATCCTCAACAAATTAGAATTGACTATTTTGGCCTAAAATTTTAGGGATGTGAGATAATAGGGTCTACGTACTCAAAATGTATTTTTGTGGAAAAATACGATGTTTAGATGCAAGAAATATGTCATGAACTTTTAAATGGGGTAGGATTTATAGTGAATTGGCAAGATGAAAGAAATAAAAGGCACACCTATAATTAAGGGCCCAAATAGGAATGTGATGCGGTTTGAATTAAGAGAGGATTCATATTATTGAATTTATTATTAATTAAATGTGTAATGAAGTCCTATAATGTATAAAATAACGAGACACACTAAAATGAGTGCTAGGAGAACATGGAATTGGACAATTTATCAAAATTATATGATTCACGGTGCTATATTTAGCCCCCGCTTTACTAGTAATATGACACTACATGCATATGCAAGATAAAGTAAATAAAAGTAAATATTCATGTAAAAAGGATATTTCTAAAGGTGTCAAACAAAGTTCCCAGTGTATAAATACATGTAATACAATGTTAGGAATTGCATTCTCCAAAACTAATTTATCAGTCAAATAAAAAATCACCTAGAATACTTACTAAGGTTGGTTAAATTAGAGGGTATCTACATGCATCCCATATTTATGCTTTCTATTTATGATGAACAAACATGTTATCATGTTTATCACATAGAATGGTGAAGGACAGGTGATGATAAATTCTATCAACAAGGTTCTATGTTAATTCAAAACCATTCAAAAAGCATTTGGTGTGTGTGTGTGTGTGTGAGAGAGAGAGAGAGAGAGAGAGAGAGAGAGAGAGAGAGAGAGAGAGAGAGAGAGAGAGAGAGAGAGAGAGAGAGAGAGAGAGAGAGAGAGATATNAGAGAGAGAGAGAGAGAGAGAGAGAGAGAGAGAGAGAGAGAGAGAGAGAGAGAGACCTTGATTTCGATGCTAAATAATTACATAAAAATTAGAATTCTCCAGATCAAGTTATGAAATATTTTTTAAAACAAGTTAAATAGGATTTTTAGGAACACTTACCTTTAAATAGTGAAAAGTTCACTATTCATTTATCTTAATAAACTTCTGTCTTCAAGTGTAGAGGGGTCTACCGAGCTTAGAATGTTGAGAAGACAATCAAAAAATCTAATGAGGATGGAGGTAATGAGGTTATTTATTAAGAAGGGTGGTGTCTAGACACATGAGGTAGGATTTATGAATTTTCTTTGTCCTATATTTTTTCTTTTGCACTTTCTATTTTGTACATAACCCTGAGCCAAACTATGAGTCCCCCAAACTAGGTGTCATGGACCAACTTGGGTGTCATTGACCCAAGTGGTTTCCATGTGTCCATTTGGGTGCCATAGACCAAGATGGGAATCCTTGACCCATCTAGATGCCTTTGACTTGTTTGGGCGCCATTGACCCAGATGTAAGGAAATTATGATAGTGGAAGAACTTCTTACATTTATATTAAGAGGATGGTCATGTAAATTTTTTTGAAATCTTTATAATAATTAAAGAAACATAACATATGTAACATAAATAACATGCATACCAGAACACAATGATTTATGTTTGAAAAACCCATCTGGGAGAAAACCTCCATACTCTAAAAGTTGCCCAATATATTATTCCAAACTCTAAGAATACATCACAATGTTGCATATGTGCAAAATATTTATGAGTTACAAAAATATGAAATCATCAAATGGTATTAAACAACCATGGGATAAAACCACCCAAAAATAGTGCACAAAATATCCATAGTTGGACTTATGACCTAATAATAAATGATCAAGATTCACAATGACAAATTATATATAAAATTTTGTTTGGGGGTGTTAGGGATTTTTCTTGCAAGTATCTTTTCAAAACAGTATAAATACTTTCTCTTATATATTTCCAATTTATTATATGCAAGAAAAGCCTAATTGATGAGGATTGGATAAGATCCTCCTTCTTTTTTGAGATCCATAGACTCAGGCAGGTATTACCTTTCAATGATTACTAATTTACAATATCTATTATAGTGGATTAGGTTTGTTGCTAATTGCCTTTTATTGTATCAATAGATAGAAAACTATGCAAATGATTGTGATTAACCTGATACAGAGCTTAATAAGCCAAACTATTATCTTGACTATAGCAAATAGTAATGTGATAAGGACTCTCATCCTTCTTCCTTTTATAGTTCTTTGAACTTAGGAGGGTTAACCTATTTGATTCTCTCTTGAAGGAATCAACAAACTAAATTGTATACTTTGTGAATACAATTACTTGAAAATATGTGTTTTCTTATGAATTTAGTGTAATTGATTGATTCTTATTAAATATTGGAGGATGAACAATTACGTGGTAAACCATAAACCAGTGCCTGATCCCATGGGCAGTATAGCCAATCTAAAATGCAAATCCATAATTAGGTGACTATTGAAAATACATGAAACCTAGATAGAATGCCTTAAAAACTATCCACTCACTCCTATATCTTTGTTTATCAAATCTTAATATCAATATTTAGCTTCCTAGGATCATCTGAAAGAATTAATCCTTCCTTGAAGGACCTCAGATAATTGCACAACTACCTTGCAGTTGATATATTTAAATACCTTAAAAATAAACATATAAAAGCTTGAACAGAGATAAAAGAGACAACAAAAGATATAAAATAGAGATTGCAATGTATTTTATTAATGTCTAACTGCTTCAAAACACATTCAATAGACCAAAATTACAGAGGCTTAGACAAAATTGTAGTAGTCTGCCTTGTAATTATATTCCATCATCTTTCAAAAAGTTACAATATGCTCTATTTATAGGCTAAAACCATCTTGGAATCCTTAAGAAGTAAGGATGAAACAAGCTTCGAATGGTTTAAGACCTAACCCTAAAAATATAGAAAAGGACAAGAGACAAGAAGAAACCAAGCGGTTGATGGACAAAAATGAAGAATGAAATCTGGTTTGATATTTGTCTTCTTGTGATTACTGGCACCTTTGTCTATATGTGTTCAAGATAACCTTTGATATTTGTAGCGAGACCTAGTGACCACCATTACAGGCTAATTTACACGATTCTTCAAGATGACTAACCTTCCTATGCTCAAAGAGCAGGTGCCATGTGTCCTTCTACTCTTCATCAATAATATCCAGGTCAACAATGACATACTTTTTTCTTCTTGGGCTTTGTTAAGACATCCCATGCTATGACATCATCTTCCTTTGGCCATTAAAAGCTCTGAATGTTCTCTAATTGTGTCTTTTGCCTTTCCCACCTTGCATCCATAATGCTCTTGACATTTGTTATGAATTTATTAAAATCTATTTCTACCTTAAAGGGTTCATCTAGGATCTTATCGTATCTCTCCATATCTAATTCTCCCTTGTCAGAAACATACACCTCTTTACTAGGTAATACAATGTCAAATTCTGAGCTCCATACCCCTAGTGGCTTGATTTGATTATCTTTTGACCTTATTGATGGCACAAATATGTTGTAATCAGGCCCAAACATATTTATTCTTGCCTCAATTTGATTTGCCTTGCCTTTGAAAAAGGAAAAGGTTACCCCTATCTGTTCTATCTCCTCCCCAACTTGGGTTACTATCTCTGGTAAATATGATCTCAATGGTTGAAAAGATGCTAACCTCTCAAATAACATGATTCTCACTGACCATGTTGCATAGTAGGAGTTCAAAACTGATACAAAATTATTTACTTCAACTTTGTAGGGTTGGCAATTTACCATAAGCACCATATGCTATATCCACTTTATCCTTTAATACATTTATTCTATGCTGCAAAATTTCTGTTAAGGCTCCTAAAACAACCTCATTATGCTCTCTAATTCCCTACTCTATTTCTGCTGCAACATACTCTGTTTCCTCTGTTTGAATCTCAACATCTTTTCCTTCTTTGTGTACTGCAGGGGAAACCTCAGGCATTTCTTGCAATTTCTGAGTCAGGTTTGCAATTACCTTTTCCATTGCATTAATATTCACCAGACCTAACTCTCTATCCTTGGAAATCAAACTTGTCTCATCAAATAATTTCTTATATCTAGTAGACATTTGCTCTGCCTTTGCTTCATTCAAGTGAGAAAAATGTGTCAATGACTGAGATATTTCTAGGTCTCCTGTATTTTGTACTGACCAAATTATCTTGTCTCCTTTCATCTTCTCTTGAACATTTATCAGTGATGGCTTTTGGTTCTTAGAAGTAAGGGACCACATTTCAAGGGCTTGAGATTTGGAATCATATCCACACCCTATTATCATTTCTCCTATTTGGGTCTTAGTAGAAATCTTGACATTAGACTACCTCCTTATTTGATCTATTATAAATGTTGAGGCCAAGTCCCATCCCTCTACTAAGAGCATCCCACTGGATTTCACAAGCTACTTGGCTTCATTAGGAGTCAAAATTTATGACTCTAGATTATATGCTTGGAGGGCTTGTAATGCTTCACTGGTAATTTCCTCTCCTCCTTGTGAATTTAGTTGTTGTACAACTTGTTCTGGCTTTGCCCATATCAAGAAGTCTTTGAACTCCTTAGTTTTGATGAATTCATCATCCTTTAGAAACTCCTATTGTAATTCTCTTTCATCTTGGAATAGAATGAGGGGCATCTCTAAATTATCATTAGCATCCTCCCTCTTTTTCTTACCCTCTCTTATTAACTTCCTTAGTTGATGATCATATGCACTAGTCCCTGTGAATAGGACACCAATTCTGTCTTTTTTCTTCTTATGGGTCTTTGCTATAGAGGGCTCCCCTACTTCCATTCTTTGCTTCTTTTGTGGGGGATCTACATCCACTTCATCCTCTTGTGCTTCTGTTAAATCAATAATATTTTCCTTATTTTGAGGTGGCTGATCTTGGGGTGGTGGACTATGAATAGAGTAGCTACTGCTATACTCTGATGATGATTGCTTGTTGGTCCCTCTGTCCTTTTCATCAATTTGATTTTCAATTTGATTGCTAAGTAAGATATGATTTTCAATCATCTTTTCTAACCTTTGCAGGTAGGGCATACATGGGAAGAATCCACCAAATGGGATTCCTTTCCTCTTCAATTGCTGCTCCAGCTCCATTAGATCATGATACTTTGATAATCTAGATGCAATCACATCCTCTTCAAGGATATTTCTTATTAAATCTTCTTCTTCACAAGGCTGATACCTCTTGGTGATTGGAATGGTAGGTATCAAGAGTTTCTTGGCACTCTCAATGAATCATTCAGTATCAATGTATTTGTATAAGGCAAAACTCATCCTATAATGCCTTAACCATCCATTAAAAGGGTCAAAGCCCTCTTGCCAACTATAAAATCTGAGGCAATGAACTGCCTAGGAGTGAAAGTTACTTTTATGTGAGATGCCAAGTGCTCTCTATTTGTTAACATCAGCTGCCACATAAACTCCATTATTGCAATCCTTGGTGGCACTCTATAGGGAAGGATATGTGGTGGCTGTGAACAACCATACACTCTAACTAATGTAAAATTCTAGTGACAATAGAATTCACCCCAGTTATGGTCACCATTCCACTTGTCAACAAATTGACAAGGTCTCAATAACTGCAACACTTTCACTGGAAGTCTATTCATGTCTACTCCCAAATTGCTTAACAATGGGTAGACTACCCAATTCTCAAAAGCACAAAATTCTTGCTCCCTAGAGGTGTAGTTCCATACCCTCAACCATAATTGCACTGGGTTCTGTTGTCCATGATTATTTTGAATTCTAAACTGAAATCTTCACTACTCACTGTATAGACCTTAATTATTTTGTTCTCACTGAAAATGCAAATCACTGATGTGAATTATGAGCTTTGGATTCTTGAAAACTTGTAAAATGAAATGATAATGGTAATGCCTATAAATGCACCAATCTCTTTCATGGATTTGCAATTTAGTCTTTTCTATCTTTACTTCTGCGTGCTGTGAAATCAATTCTAGCTCCTAGCCATGGCATTTCGAACTGACAGATGATCAATTCAAATGATGAATTTTCATATAAAAACCTTATTAAATTCAAAAAGAGATCGAGATTTGATCTTATTGGCTCCTTGAGAACAACTCAACAATCTTTTGAAACACATTGTCATAACTCCTTCATTCTTATTAGCTATCAACTATTAACATGGCACAGAGAAAACTTCATGTATTACCTTGATCTCACCACAGTTTCTTTTAGCAACAATGTGACTGAGTGATCTTGTTGTCATGAAGAGTTATCCTTAACTTCAATTTTCTATTGAGACTTAACAACAACCACCCGATCATCCTTCAGATCAATGATTACCTCTTAATCGCGATATGAAATCACTTAACTCTTATTCTCTTTGAGACTGCACAACCATAGCTTTACTAACTAATTTTATACCTTGGATTTCCTTTAGAGACCACGCGACTGTGTTATCTCTTAGTCGCCTTAAGATTGCGCGTCTGTCACACGATCATCTTTTAATTGGACCACCTACATGTAATCTCATTTACTTTATGTACTTTCTTATTTTCAACTAAGACTTCACGACTACCACAGATCTTACTTCTAATCTAATGGATCGCACATAATCTTGTTTGCTTAACTACAATTTACTTTGCGACCTCACGACTTAAGCAGTCTCTATGTCACAGAAAGAAAATCTTTACCTTGGGTTTACTTTGAAATTTCCCGACTAACTCATGTCTTCAAATGACTAGCCACGTGTCTCAATCTGATTTATCACCGCTGAATCTCTGTAACTTTTTCTGAATTTTTGAATTTCTAAAGTGACTACACGCCATCCACAAGATCTTTTCTTTTTCATGTCTCAGATCTTTGCTAAATAATTGACTTAAACTTTAACTGAACTCTTCTTCAACCATGGTTCTTATCGCGACATCACGAACCATTGAATCTCGATGTCACTTTAATATTTTTCTAAATCATGTTTCCTTCCTGATTTAATGCCAGCCACTAGATCCTTTTCAAATCAGATGGCAGCCGCAATATCTCTTCATCCTTCACTTATCTGCAACTTTTCATCCTAATTTCACACTAGCCACAAGATTTCACTTTAATCTGATGGCAGATGCTTAATCTCTTTAGCTTTAACTTAACTATGGATTTCAAAAGAGATTACGTGACTAAAGGACTTTAACCACATTCTTAACTTTAGTTTCTTTGCGAGACGCCTTGACTGAGCAAAATTGAAGTCACATATACTTTTCTTAATTCAAGAGTTTTCATGGAGACTTCGTGACCACCATAGGATTTCACTTTAGATCAATGGCTATTGCTAATTCTCAGATCTTTTGACTTAACTCACTTTTCTCTTCACAATAACGCGATTGCATGAAATTTCAAACTTAACCTTTAAATCAAGCTTGCAACTCTGATTACCTTTCGAGACAATGCGACTGAGCAATCTCGAAGTCGCTGAAGAAATTATTTAACTTTGATTTTCAAAAGAGATTATCCGCCAACTATAGGATCAAGATCTGCATCTATGGATTGCGTGCAATCTCACAAAGACTGGAAGAATATTCACTTTTAAAAGAGATAACTCGACATAAAGTAAATCACCTAGTCTCAATAAGAAAAAGAATATTCTCAGATTACAATAAGACTGTGAATTAAGTGAAATAATATGAAATAAAGCACATGACTTAAGTGGTCGGGCTTATTTGAAAAAGTAACAACAAATTAGAAATGATTTCAATAAACTAGGGTTTTTCCTGAATATGCATGAAATTTGACCTAGGGTTTAGGGTTTTGGCACTCTTTCTTGATTTTTTGGATTGAAAACCATTATTAGCAGAGGAATTTTGACAGCTCTTAGACATGATTTTTAGATTTTAAGCATGTTACTGACTAAGGACTTCAAAATTTTTTAGGCAGACTACAAAACTGGAAAAAAAAACAATAGGGGGCATTGCCTATGAAAACCCCCACTTGGGACCTGCTACCCCCTAGATCCATAATTGGTTAAAGGATTGGGGTGGGAAAGGGGGGAACCCCTTGCAACCCCCAATTTGGGGCAAACACCCCCAAACCCTCGTCCCTCATTTATCAATAGTAACCTTTTAATTATTGACACCATTTTTTCAATAAGTCTCCCACTTGTTGAACACCTTGAAAGAGAAATGAGATGTGTACCAACATCATTTTTAATCAATAGGATTTGAGAGGCTCATAGACTTTGAATACCAAATAAAATTTTCTGTTCTCACAACCTTAGTTAAATAATATACAAAAGTAATCAAAGTTTGTACCTTAACATGCTTCACTCTTTCATCCTTGACCATATCTCTGACAAAATGATACTAAACATCAATGTGTTTGGTAATGACATGAAAAGATGGGTTCTTAGCTAGGAAAATAACAATATGACTCATAATAAACTGTCACGACTCCTTTTTTATTCCAATATTTGAACACAATATTTTATGGCAAATGGATTCTTTTCAAGCATGAGTTGTTACCATATTATTAGCTTCAATAGTGGTTAAAGAAACCGCAACCTATCAATTACTCATTCAACTAATTGCACCACCAAATAATGTAAACACATAAGCACTTGGTGGATATTTGTCTACTAATAACACCTACCCAGTCTGAATCCACATAACCATAAATATAAAGGGAGATTTTGTCTTGTATCATATTACCAGGATAACACAAAAATACTCTAAGGTCCCCTTCAAATATTGAAAGATTGTTTTAACTACATCCCAATGAACTCTACCAATATTAGACATAAATATGAAAAGAAATCCCATTTATTGGGCAATGTATAGTCTAGTACAGATCATATCATATATCAAACTTGTAACTGCACTTTGGTAAGTGTACAATAAGAAAAGACGAGCAAGGTAGATTGCTCGTCCTTTCCTTAATCCACAATCGAAAGGAAGATGACCCAATAGGCTCAAATAGGACTTAAGAGATAAATGAATAAATGATCCTTTACATTAATGAATTGTGGGAAGTTGAATTTGAGGGGAAATAGTATGATGATGCAAGATAAGAGCCTAAATAATAAAATATAACATGTTTAAGAAAATACAGACCAACCAAAAACTGAAAGACAATTGTAATGACTTGAAACAAAAACCAAAAAGCTATACTAATCTACAGTCTAAATCTGAGATGAATTTTGCTGATAAAAAATGCCTTGATAATTTTGTTCCCAAGTACAGATAGTCTGAGGCAATGTGTTCCCAGCAACTTTTCATGAATCCAATTGCAACCTTTCCATCATATCCCGCACTTTCCCAATTAAGTCCTGATAGCTTTACTACTAGTTTCTCCACACACAAAAGGCTGGGAAAGAAGGTTGGATACAAGGGTTTTCCTCGGTCAAACCCCTATTTGGAATCGACCTTAAAATAAAATAAATTAAATGAGAGCATGTTGTTATATAACAGAGGCTATATCTAAAAAATGAAGTATGTCATACCTTGGCAATGTAAATACTTCTGTGAATGTGATCAAGAATGTTGATGCAATATATTTGACATAACACAAAAACCAAAAAGGAAATCATGAAAGACAAAACCTTATGTAATGGATATTTTAGTTTGTCACAATGCTCTATTGAGAAGAAGAAAGAAGACTTGTATGAGTGTAGATTCATGTGTATCTCATTCCATAATAGAAAACTCCTTTAATTGGCCTTAAATGAGGGAAAGAAACTTGATCCATGGAGAATAAAACCTTGAATGCTTGAGAAGAAGTCCAAATCTTGAATGCTTACCTCGATTTCTTGATAATGGATGTGGATTATTGAAAGTAGATAATATTGGCTCTTGATGATCATGGATTTCCCAAATGAGGAGAGATATGATGGTTATATACCTCTCAGAACATCTTGAGGGTTAAACCTCAGGAGGGCCTACTATAAATCCAAATACTCCACAATCACCAAGATGGGGCCTTGATTCCAATTATATCCCAAACCTCAGGGAACACAATGCCTAAAGCATTCCATTCCTAGGACCACAATGAGGGTGCTATGTACCACCAAATTATAGCTCAAATTAGGACCATGGATCTTGGGTAATAAGGAGATGCTAAATTATAGGGCACCACTAATTTCAACATCAGGACAAAATACAAATGCCACAAATGGTAACATATGGCCTAGGTGATCAAATAAATTATTAGATTGGAGGAATAATAGAGGAGAACACTTATAAATAAGGTTATACCTTGATTTTAAATGAGATTGAAATAACATAGAACCCATATTTGAATTTAGGTGTCCATTAAGTGCCACATGAAGTCTTATTAGGAAAAACACACTAAGGTGGGTGCCAAAAAATCATAAAATTATACACTAATAATGTGGTTACAATTTACAATCATACATTTAACCCTCACTTTGGTAGGAGTATGATACAACCTCACACTCATGGTAAAGGAAATGAGAGAGAAGAGAAAGAGAGAGAAATGATCATGGGAAAAATGCAAAGATACACGAAATCACTAAATTTAAGGATGCATGCCCCCCCAAAAATGATCTTAACTTAGACATCCACATGCAAGGAAACACAAAATAAATAAAAAAGACTAGATCTTACTAATGTTCCAAGTCAACTAGTTGAAGAGACCTTGATGAACCAAATGTCTCAACCACTAGTATCACACTTGGAAAGCTATTGTAAGAGAATAAGTGATCACATAAAAAGGGAAAGAGAATAATCTAAAGGATGGAACAACACTCCATGATCTAAACCACTAGAAAAGATATGAGAGCATGGAAAGAAAGAGAGAGATCATGAATCCAATACTCTTGTAAGTTGTCTTATGCTAGGTGATCCATGGGAGAGGAAGAGGAGGATAAGGAAAGGATATAAATTTGTGTTATGCTAGTTCCACTTATTTGAAAGAGAGAGATAAGGACATTTCATGGTCTATTAAGTTGCGTTATGCTAGTTAATTCTACCTTGAAAATTTTGTGCACGAGACAACTTACACAATTTTGTGCATGGGGTGACTTAAAATTTTTTGTACATGAGAGGCTTATGGGAATAGTCTTACAAAAAACTTAGTCTCCTTGTGGATCCATTAAAAGTGATCAATCTAAGGATCGATAAAAGTAATTAGTATAAGGACCAATAAAAAGTGATCAATCCTAAGGAAAGCATAGTCTCCTTATGGATCAATAAGGTTGAATAATGTATAAGGAGGTTGCATTTATTCCCCCTCCATATGATGGAATAGGACTATGGTGGCAACATAAGGAAAATGGAACAAGAATAACCACTTCCAAAAATAAGGAGATATCCTTAAATCAACAATGCATATAAAAAACGTTGGCAAAGAGTGAAAACTCTTATTATCCAAGGAATCGATAATCATGAAAGGATATTTGGAAGTGGGAAAAGACCCTTGAAATGAAGAGATCTTGGATACAAGATCTATACCCTCAAGATGAGTTCTTGAATGAAGATAACATATTCAAGACAAAGAGGGGAAAAGAACAAGAATTCACCCTTTTAGCCCCCCCTTTGGTTGGTGAAAAGGGATTATTGATGAAGGATAACACACTTTAATCCCCCTACTAATTATATTTGTTTAGGATATACATGCACTTTCTAAGCAAGGAAAATGTTGTAACTCAGAATGTGGATCTCTTGAAAGAAGAGAAGATCCGTACATAAACAAACAACTCCATGCATGAAAGAATACCATGTGACAAAAAAATACCACATAACCAAGGGAAAGTGAATCCTTAGAAAGGATAAAGAGATTGAGAAATGAAACCTTTCTCTCCAAAGGTAAAGGCAAGGGAAGGGATAACCCATTATATACCATAAGTGATAGGTCTTTTATAATAGAAATTCAATTTCAAGCAAGGAAAAGGTTGTAACTTGGGATATAAATCTCCTAAAAAAGAGAAGATCCTTATGTAAAAAAAACAAATCCATTCAAGAAAGGACATCATATTATAAAAGAAACAAGTTAACAATGGGATATTAAATCTTTTGGAAAGGAAGAGAAAACGAGGAAGGGCGATCAAGTATACATACCTTCTCTATTGCTAGGTAAGGGAATACTTGGAAAAGGACAACACATTATGCACCCCAAGTTAAAGTTAATTTATAATAGACAAAGGATTTTAAGTAAAGAAAAATGTTGTAAACACAAGATATAAATCTCCTAAAAAAGATAAGATCCTTAGGTAAACAAACAATTCTATGCAAGAAAGGTATCATGTTATAAAAGACACAACTCAACAAATAGAGGAAATGGATCCTTGGGATAAGAGAGTGAAATAGTACCCTTGCCCCCAAAGTGTGGATACAAGGAATAATTAAGACTACTATGTTTCTCACAAAGTATGAATGCACCTAAAATTGCACCACGATAAATACCAATGAGCCCCAAAAGGATAGACTAGCAACGTTAGATAGTGAGGAGCAAAATAATAGGAACTTAGATGTTATTTAGAATGATCATGACAAAGTTGCCAATTATTATTACATGTAATTTGAATCATACCAAAATCAATGAATTCTAAAATTTTACATATCAAATCATAACATTCATTAGTCTTATGGCCACAAATTTGATGATACATACAAATGGATGAATTGTCTTGTTTGTGTTTGCTATTTTTTCTTTTCTTTTTTTCAAATAAAGAGTAATTAAGTTGGAATTGAAATCTCAAACAAGATATTCTCTTGTTGTGATGAGAAATTAGGAGAATAATTAATAGATTGGTTGGACAAATGTGGAGGTTTGAATTCTAGAGCTTCTTTGAAAAACGTGATGTAAATTTCTCATGGGTTTCAATGCTTTGTTGTACACATCCTATACCATATCCGTAATCAAAGTTTGAAATTTAAAGAGGCCCAATAAATATCTAAACATGTGTCAGATTAAGGGCTTTGAGCCTCAATTTAAAGGAATTTGTTTTTACTACGAAAGGTCGGTGTGAATTCTAAAGCTCCCCAATCATCATCTTGAAGAGTTGATGGTGTTCTTGTTTGTATTGGAGAAAAAATTGAATAAGTAGGTGTAGATTGCATATAGATAGTGTTGAATTGATTATGATCCTTATGTGCTAAGGCTGCATTTTTAGAAGGGAGGACAACAAGGATATTATCCTCTTGAGGATTTTTTTATATGTATATGGTACTATGTGATAATCAAGTTGTGTAGCACCTTTTACAAAAATAATTAGTTTGATTTTAGATTGAGGGGTATCTTGAATGGTATTTAATTGATTAGGTTTTCTCTTCTCATAAGATTCAATTGGAAAAGAGAGAGAATCAAGGATATCATCCTTTTATTCTAAGGCATTTTCATGAAAAACTTTATGAGAGGGAAAAACACATCTCCTTAATGATTCATCAAGAGGGAAGTTCATTGAAGTGAATAGAAAGGGAAGTATAATTTAAGGAATGATCAATCACATTACACTCTTCCACCACAAAATCATCATCTTTCACCAAGGTATTCTCATTGTTAAGGTGCATATTAAGAGAATAATCAATATAAATCTCCAATGGTTTATCCCAAAAAGGGAGATCATTGAGAGAAGAGTTAAAACTATTATCTTGCATCAATATGTCCTCATGAGGGAGATAAACTTTTGGGGAGGAATGATTAATAGGTTCATAGAGGGGATTGCTATAGATCTTAAATATGTGGATCATAATAATAAAATTTTGGGAAAGGGATGGTTAGAATACATAGAGGAAGACTTAATAGAGATGAAGATGTTAAGAGATTCATCCAACATATCAAAGTCATCACTACAAAAGGGCTTATCAAAGACAATACAAATTTGTAAAAATAAAGTTGACATTTTGTAATTGAATAAGCTAATGTAGTAAAAAAAGCACAAAAAGGACTAATCTAAACACACATAAAAATGCATGAAGAGAAATATTTTTGTATTCTTTATTGTTTTTAACATGTAAATTCAATGCAAGATGAACTAGATCTATGAAACGATGTGCAATTTTTATGTCTTTTTTATCAATGAATACAAAAAATAAGACTGTAACTAAATGCATAAAATGAAATCTAAGAACCAAATTAGAAGTGTAAATGTTATGAGTTGGGTTTACTAAAATCTAAAATAATAAAAGGTGAGAAAGGTAGATTTCTCCTCCTTTCCCTGATGCACAATCGAAAGGAAGATGACCCAATAGGTTGAAGTAGGACTTGAGCATTAAATGATTCAAAGATCCTTCACAATAATGAATTGGAGGAAGTTGGATTTGAGGGGAAATGGTATGATGATGCAAGATAGAAGGATAAATAAGAAAATATAACAAGTTTGGGAAGATACATACCAACAAAAAACTGTAATGACCTAAACCAAAAAATAGAAAGTTGTACTAATCTACAGTCCAACTCTAAGGTGGATTTGGCGAGTATAGAATACCCTCGGCATTCTATTTCTAGGTATAGATAGCCTGGGGCAATGTGTACCCAACAATTTTTATTAAAACCAATTGTAGTCTCTGAATTAAGTCATGATAGCTTTGCTACCTATTCCTGCACACAAAAAGGTGAGAAATAAGATTGGATAGAGGGGTTTGACTTAGTCAAAGACCTATTTGGAATCAACCTTGAAAATAAATAAAGAAAATGAGAATGTGTTGTCATATATCAGAGGCTAGATCTAAAAAATTAAGTATGTCATAGCTTGGTAATGGGAATGCTTCTTTGAATGTGATCAAGTATGTTGATGCAATAGCTTTGACTTAACACAAAAACCCAAAAGGAAATAATGAAAGACAAAACCTTATGTAATGGATATTGTAGTTTTCCACAATGATTGATTAAGAAGAAGAAAGAAGACTTGGATGAGTGTACACGCATGTGTATCTCTTTCCTTGATAAAAAAAAACTCCTTTACTTGGCCTTCAATGAGGGAAATAAGCTTGATCCATGGAGAAGAACACCTTGAATACTTGAGAAGAAGTCTAGATCTTGAATGCTTGGATGCTTTCCTTGATTGCTTGATAATGGATGTGAATTTTTGAGAGTAGATAATATTGGCTCTTGATGATCATGGATTTTCCAAATATGGGAACAACAAAAAAATAGGCAATTAGAGCCTAAAATAGTGCCAAAATTTAGTGTATTTGCATGTATGGATTGAATAATTGTACCAGCACCAAACTGTATGTTCACTTTGGTGCCGCATTTTGCGTCGTATGTGGCACCATTCATTGCATTGGGAAAATTTTATAGTACCCCTTTTTCGCCAGAAAAGGAAGCAAATAATAACATCCCTTTAGTGTTAGGAATAGCACCAAGAATAGCTCCTTGTTTTGCTTAAGGTTTTTCTCCTAGTCATGCTTTCTATTTTTCTTCTGTATGATGTTGAAAATAGTTTCTTTTTAGCTTCCTGATTAATGCCAAATTTTGCTTCCATTATGACAGCCTTTGTTTCTTCCAATCTAGCTTTATATATTGCTTCTTGTTTTGCTTCCGATTTTTCTTCTATTATGACATACTTTTTTACTTCTAGTCTGGCTTTCAATTTTGCTTATTGCATTGCTTCCAATTTTTCTTCAAGTTTTCCTTCTAGGTTTGCTTCAAATTTTGCTTCCAAGTTTTCTTTGAGTTTGGCTTCCAATTTTTCTTCTTGTGTTGTTTCTAGGTTTGCTTCTAGTTTTTCTTCCAAGTTTCCTTCTGGTTTTGCTTCTAGGTGTGCTTTCAATTTTTCTTCCAATTTTGCTTCCATTTTTTCTCCAGTTTTCCTTCCAATTTTTCTTCTGATATAGCGTCGCTTGTTTCATATAGATTTTCTTCTATTTGTGTGTCTTTTGTTGTTTCTAATATGGCTTTTGTTATTGCATCTTTTGTTGCTTCTAAAATTGCTTCCATTATTACTCCTTTGTTTGCTACCTGAATTGCTTCTATTTTTGCTTCCTAGATTACACCAAATTTTGCTTCCAAGATTGCTTCCAGTTTGCTTCTAGTTTGGCTTCCATTGTTTCTTCTCAAAATGCTTCTTATTTTCCTTTCATTTATTAATAATTTAATATATTTTATTTTAATTTAATTAGTTAAATATATCATGCCTCTTGTATCATCCTAAAAGTAAGCACTTGATTTGTGCTTAATTTAGGATCATTTTGCGCCCGCTTTAGTGTGGTTCCTTGGATTGGGCTTTATATTGCACTTATATGTACACTTTATTAATATATGGGTCATTTTTTATTCCCTAATCCCCCCTAATTTGTGCAAAATCAAGGTAGGATCTTATTTCTAAGCATCCTCCCCTATTTTCATCCAATTGTGAAATTCCCCTTTCCTTGTATGATCTTGTAACTCTCTCTTAATATCAAAATCAACTGACCTTCCAAATCCCACAAAGATTATATGTCATGCCCTCCAATCACAAGCAAGAAAATTTCTGGAGGGGTGCAGTCAAATTTTGATTACACCTCCAGGGGTGAAGTCGAAGTTCAACTTCACCCCTAGGTTTTTGATCCAAGATTAGGCCTTGGGTCCTATCCGACACATTCATCAAGGTTCCAGATCCATAGTTGACCTGTGTAATTCTATTTCCAGATGCACTATAAAGGGATCCCCTTCTTCCTTCATTTTAAAAGAGAGGAGACATATCACCATTAATTATGATCATGCAACTATTATTGTCAAACAACCATTGAGAAAGAAATCAAGCAAAGTATTGAGCATTCAAGTGCAATTTCAAGTGGAATTCTAGCTTTCAAGTCTTTAAGTATTCAAGGTGTCTTCCATATATCAAGCTTCTTTCCCTATTGAGGCCAAGAAAAGGAGTTTCTTGGAGGGATATTGGAATTATTTCTCCATTCCTCAATCATTCATTGGAAATTTATAAAACATATTCATAAGGTTTTGTCTTGCATTATTTCCTTTTCATTTTTGTGTGGATTCAAAGCTATTGCTTCAACATTCTTGATCACGTTTAAAGAGGTAAGAGTATCTACATTGCATGATACACTTCATTTTAGATCTAATATTTGTTGCATGTCACAATTCATTACTTCATTTCAATTCAAGGTTAATTCCTAAACTAGGGCTTGACTAAGGCAAGCACCCCTTCCAAAAAATAATTTCCCTTTTTTCTGTGTGTAGGAACAAGTTTCAGGATCTGTGGAATTGGATTCGGGCATTTTTTAGGTTATCTTAGAGACTAGAATTGGAAAGTACACAATCACAAACATATGGGTGTAGTTGAATCTGACTTGTACCTGAAAAGTTGACTTGTTCTTGGAGGCCTTATATTTTTACAGTCAGAAGTTACAGGTGTCAGGGTACCATATCCATAACAATTTTAGTCTGCGACATCTTTGTGACCGAAAATTGAAATATTAAGGCATATAAACTCCTAATTCATTTCAAGGTGCACAAATTATTTGCCAATCTTTCATTTTATTTTAGATCTATCATTACATCAGTCATTTTTAGTCATAATCAATCCCATAAGTAATATCCTTCAAAAGGAATACCAAATTCCCCTTTTGTTTGAGCTATGCATTAGCACCCTTCATAAATTTGGTTGTGCTAATCAAACTTGAACTTAAGGGTTGGATTTGTATTCCTAGTGTGTATCATAGGATCTTGGTGAGTGATCTCTACTCTTAGCATTGCTCACCATTTTACATTATACATTTTGGTGAACCCAATGCATGGTACCTTCTTTTCATTTAGTGGTTAGATCTTCTTTTCATATCTTTTTGTGTTCACCTATTATACAATTTGGTGAACCCATCACCTTCATGAATTTTACTTTATGATTTTATCTTCTTTGTGTGCAATTGTTTGTATTTCTTTTGCATCATAGTAGGCCTTATCTTTGCTACTTTCCTATTTTGAGAACTAGTTTTTCATGGTTAACATGGAATTCTCTAAATTGGATTGGTGTGCAATTACTTATGTCATTACCTTCCTTCTTACCTCTCTTTATCAAACAAATGGAGTGAATCAAAGCATGTTTCATGTTGTTACATTTGTATTCCTTCATGTTATTCTTGTTTATGGAATAATGTGATTAACACATATATATTTTCATTTTAAGGAACATTTCACAAATGTCATCATTGCTACATGTATGTTTCTTATCCATATTTTAACTAAATGCATGTAATGTGTTAATTTAACCTAATGCTACTCCTCCTAATCTTCAAGATCAAACTCATCCTATGGAAACTAATGTTTGTGATCATTATCAAAATATTCAAAACATTATTAATGATGTGAATGTTAGACATTTCCTAGATGATCTCTCTCCAAAAATAAGAAATAGTCAACCTTCTTCTTCCCAACATAAAGATATTAAGGGTAATAATGTTTCTACCTCTTTTTCTCCTATTCATAGATCATTAAAATCTAATCAACATGATCAAGGAATTAGTGGACATATCCCTAAAGCTACTCTTAATCCTCCTCAAGTATGTTGTATATCTCAAGCTAGTAATTGCACTCAACCAAAACCACCTCTCAAATCTAATGAACCTTCACCTTATGGCGACCATGAAGTTTTGGCTAGAAGAATCTATCTAGATATCAAATATCATTCTAGTATCATATTTCCTTATAAAATTTGTTACAAGCCATATAATCACAATGGTGAATTTTCATGTTCATTTCATTATTTTAATACCTATTCTCTTTGTAATTGTGTTGAGTTTAGACAATTTGTTCAAGACTTAATTAACAGACGCCTACTTCTTCTAACACCAAATATTATACATTTTCTGCATATACCTTAGCTATTCATTTCCTATTATGTTTCTCTACATTATGCCATGTTGTTTTCATAATGAGCACTAAGGGTGTCATAATAGGATTCTCTCTCTTTCTGTATAATATGGGGGGCAAGGGTTCATGGTTTATTTCTTCTTTTGGGATCCATTTTCTCCCTTTGTTAGCATGTTTCCTTGACATCCTTTTCGGTGTGCATTTCTTGTTTTACAAAGGATATTGACATCCTGAGTTTCAACCTTATGCTTTCTTACAAGTGTATATCGTGTATATGTAAGAGACCATTTAGGGAGCTTAATGTGTTTTCCCTTCTCCTTTTTGCCTTTTATTTCATGCATCCAATATCACATGTGATCAGATATCTTTTATAGTATCATATACCTTCTTATAAGGATTTATTGTTTTACACAAGGGTTTTCATCCCAAGTTTCAATATTATGCTCCCTTGAAGGTCCATATTATTAAAAGATCTATCACTTAGGGTATATATTGGATTTATTTACTTTCTCTCTTTTGAAGGATCCTTTATCTCTCTCTTTTATGCTACAATGTCCTCCCATGTATGGACTTGCTTGTTCATGGATCTTTCTCCTTCATGATATAAGTATCCTCCTACAATCTCTTCCTTACTTAGAATTATATATCTTGTATAACTGGGTTGATCACTAAGTAGACATAAGGTGACATTCTTCACTCTCTCATTTTCTTTCTTGGAGTTGTTATCATTCTATGATAGTGCACTCTTTTGGCACGAGTTCTTTGTTTCATGCAAGATACTAACATCTTTTCTTACCAACCTATTGAATGTCTTAAAAAGGACATGTCTATTATTTAATGATCATCTTCTTTTCCTTCCTTGGTGATTTTCTTCCTTTACAAGTCTTTTCTAGCTTAAATATGTTTGATTTACATTACATGTGCAACTTGTTTTACTTAGAATTGGATATCTTGAGGCTATCATTAAGGGTGTATTATATTCTATCTTTCCTTCATACTTGGGGGGCAATATTGTTTGTACATTCTTCTCTATTTTTCTAAGGATATACTTTCCTCATTATAGTGCCATTTTTTTAACATGTGACATTATTTTCTTATAAAGAATTAATTGTTTTGATTCAAGATTCTCTCTTATACAAGAGGCGTGTATCCTTGATCACTACCTCTTCTTTATTTGCAAAACAATGTTCTTTATAAACACATGTTCTTACTTTGCGTTCAAATTTTTCTATCCTTTATCAAGTTTCCCAATTTCACCTAGTAATATGGAGAAAAATGGGAGAATTCTTGTTCTCCTTCTCCTCTTTATTCTGAAGATGTTATTTTTTTTTCTTCAAGAAATCCTCTTGAGGGTAGATGTCTTTCTAACAATATCTCTTCCTTTCAAGGGTCTATTTCCACAAGTGACATATCCTTTCATAATTATCTATTTTCCTTAGCTCATGAGAGTCATGACTCTTGGCTAAGTTTATTGCATACATTATCGTCTACAGATATCTCCTTGTTGATTGAAATAAGTATCCTTATTTCTCTTTCCTTATGATGACATCTATGTTTCCATAATAAGGAGGGGGCATATGTGTGTCCCTCTTTGTATATTAGCACATGGTCCCTAGACTGACCACACACACATGCACATACAAATCCTTTATTAAGACAATGTTTTGCCGCATGCCAGATCTTATTTTTCATTCTTATGGAAGACAATAATTTGATACATGCCTAATCTCCTTTTGATCCTTGTTGAAGACAATGCTTTTCCACATGCCTGATCTCCTTTTGATCCTTGTGGAAGAGAATGCTTTTCCACATTCTTGATCTCATTTTTTATCTCCTTGGAAGACAATGCTTTTCCACATGCTTGATCTCCTTTTTGATCCTTGTGGAAGACAATGTTTTTTCACATGCCTAATCTCTTAAGCCGCCCCTGAGTGTAAAATTTTTTTTAAGGCATCCTTGAGCACAATCTTTCTCAAAAGACGCCTCCGTGCACATCTCTATCTCTTGGTAGAGTTGACTAGCATAACATAATTTTCTAGCCTTCAATTCTTCTCTCTCTCTTTCCATGAATCACCTAGCACTAAATAGATATCCTGGTAGCCTATGGGTTCATGGCCTCTCTCTATTTTCTTCATGGTTTTTCTAGTAGGCTAGATCATGGAGTTGGTATTATCTTTGTCGTCACTCTCTTCCCTTTTCACTATGATCACTTATGTTCTTGCAATATCTTCCTAGATATGATATTAGCGGATGGGATATGTTTGATCGAGGTCTCTTCACTAATTTATTTGGGATCTTTTAGTGCTAGTCCTATTTTTCTTTCTTGTGTGTGTCTGTTGACTTTGTTTTTGTTTTGTATCCTTATGCATAGATGTTTAGTTGAGATCCTTTGTTTGGGGGCTTGAGGTCCTTAATATTGGTTTTGTTTCATCTCTTATTTTCCATGATCACCATCTCTCTCGTTTCTTTCTCTCTTTCATCTCTTCTGTTACCGTGAGTATGAGATTTGAATCATACTCATACTAAAGTGGGGGCTAAATGTATCATCCTAAAATGTAAGCACTTGATTTGTGCTCAATTTAGGATTATTTTGGGCCCCCTTTAGTGTAGTTCCTTTGATTGGGCTTCATATTTCACTTAAATGTATACTTTATTAACATACGGGTCCTTGTTTCTTCCCTAATCCTCCATAATTTGTGCAAAATCGAGGTAGGATCTTATTTCTAAGAATCCTCCCCTATTTTTATCCAATTGCAAAATTCCCCTCTCCTTTTATGATCTTGGAATTTTCTCCCAATATCGGAATCAACTGACCTTCTGGATCTTGCAAACATTATAAGTCATGCCCTCCAATCACAAGCAAGCAAATTTTTTGAGGGTTGCAGCCAAAGTTTGACTGCACCCCAGAGATGAAGTCGAAGTTCAACTTTACCCATAGGTTTTTGATCCAAGATTGGGCCTTGAGTCCTATCTGGCACATTTATCAGGGTTCCAAATCCATGGTCAACCTATGTAATTATGTTTCTGGATGCACAATAAAAGGATCTCCTTCTTCCTTCATTTTAAAAGAGAGGAGACATAACATCATTATGAGCATGCAATTATTATTGTCAAGAAATGATTGAGAAAACAATCAAGCAAATTATTGAGCATCCAAGTGCAATTTCAAGTGACATTCTAGCATTCAAGTGTTCAAGTATTCAAGGTGTCTTCCATAGATCAAGCTTCTTTCCCCATTGAGGCCAAGAAAAGGAGTTTCTTTTAAGGATATTGGCATCATTTCTCCATTCCTCAATCATTCATTGGTGATTTATAAAACATCTTCATAAGGTTTTGTCTTCCATGATTTCCTTTTGGTTTTTGTGTAGAGTCAAAGCTATTGCACCAACATTCTTGATCACATTCAAAGAGGTAAGAGTATCTACATTACATGATACACTTCATTTCAGATATAATCTATGTTACATGTTAGCATTCCTTACTTCATTTCAATTTAATTTTAATTCCTAAAATAATGCTTGACCAAGGCAAGCCCCCCTTCCACAAAACAATTTCCCTTTTTTTTTTTTTTTTTTTTCTGTGTGTAGGAACAAGTTTCGGGATTTGCGTAATTGGATTCAGGCATTTTGGGTTATCTCATAGATCAAAACCATAAAATACACAATAAAAAATAGAGGGGTTTAGTTGAATCTTGACTTGTACCTGAAAAGTTGACTTGTTCCTATAGGCCTCATATTTTCAGAGTTGGAAGTTACAAGTGCCAGGGTACCAGATCCTGAATGGTTTCAGTCTGCGACATCTATGTGACCGAAAATTGCAATTTAAGGCATATAACCTCCTAATTCATTTCAATGTGCACACATCCTTCTCCAATATTGCATTTTATTTCATATCTATCATTGCATCAATCATTTTGAGTCACAATCGATCCCATAATCAATATCCTTCAAAAGGAATACTGAATTCCCCTTTTGTTTGAGCTATGCATTAGCACCCTTTATCCACTTGGTTGTGCTAATCAAACTTGAACTTAAGGGTTGCATTTGTATTCCTAATGTATACTATAGGATCTTGATGAGTGATCTCTACTTTTAGCATTTCTCACCATTGTCCATTATACACCTCTTAAATAACTTATATGATTATAGAGTAAGTCATATTGCATTTGAAATATTTTATAAGATAACATTTATAAAGAATATTTAGGGAAATTGACATCCATACAAATTAACAACATCATTTTTTTCTTAGTAAAATATGTTTATTTTTATATTTGTATAATCATAAAAAAAAATTACATTCTTCCAGTCATGAAACTCCTATAGAAGCATCCACTATATCAACACCAAGAAGTTGCACAACCAAATTAAAGAGCTTCAAATTCATTCTATCCACCCATACCTAGATACATACTACTTGAATACATACAAAACCAACACCCCCGATATCGACACCACAAAGTTGCACCACAAAAATACAGAGCTTCAAATTGCATTCCAATCACCCCTACCCTAATACATTCTACCCAATTACATAAAGGCCTACAAAATTTTCACATTATCCTCATGTGCCAACCAAATTTACAACAATTTGTATACAAAAAATTTAGAACCTGGAACATGCGGAATAAACAAAATAATTCAAAAAATCACAAGGGTACTGAACCACCTCAACCTTAATGCCCATGCCCATGAGCATACCCACGACCATGATCTCAGACCAACTCACATCCACACCCATGCCTACACCCATGACCTTGCATACACCCACTAGCACCATGACCACACAAACATCATTGCTCCTGCATCTCCATCCAAACCCTTGCCATGCAAAATTTGAATAGGTCTTGATTCAACTGCTCCCTAGGAACAACAAAAGCAATGAAAATATTAATCCCAATACATCTAGGCCCCCACCTTCCTCTTAGGAATTTTTCAAAGAACCTAATGCAGAAGAAAATGGTGCAAATGGCGTGGAACATCCAGTAATCCAAACCAATTACCATAATCAGCCACAAAATCACAACCCAGAATGACACTTGCCACAATTTCTTCCAATCAATTTCTCCATTTTGGGTGCATGCATCTCTGCATAATCCTAATCGCCTCCACCTATGGGTTGAAATACAAACACCAGATATAGAACAAAGACAAAATGTGAGTGTTTGTGCGAAAGCAAAAATTTAATGCCAAAAAATCAAACCCCAATAGGGCCCTGACCAAAATCAAGAAGAATGGGTCACTCATTGTCAACACATGCTTCAACCTCTCCTCATAAATGGACCCCCATAATTCTATCTGCTGTGTGAGGGATCTGAAAGAGAAATTTTCTTCCATCTATCCTTGTACCACCTCCACATTGTGACAACAAATGTAAATTTCTATCCAAACATAAATCCCAACAACATACACTCAGAGAAAGTAATGTCAGTCACCACTCTGAAATAGTAATGAATGTCTCTCAAAAATCCCAGCAATATTAAATGTAGATGTACTAAAATGTGTGAGAGGTTATACATCTATCACCTTGATATGCCAAATTGAAGCTCCATTAATAGCTCTTACATCATCGACCATCATCACAACCTCACCATATTTTGGTCAAATTAATGGAACCAAAGAGTTCAGTGAAATTCACCACCAATTTGGATAGGGAATCCACCAAAATATTACCTTCTCTATAAATATGTGATACTTTGGAATTTTTGAAGAAACTAAGTTTGTATTAGACCGCCTTGATGTCTTTATCTAGCTTCCAAACTTTCAATGGGTCATTTTGTTCGCCAACCTCCACTTCACTCAAATTTCCACCTCACTCAACTTTCACCACTTCATCCTTGCTAAGGGGTCATTTTGGTCTTCAAATTAGAGAGAAAATCTTCCATTGCATTTCCCTCCCTGTATAGATGAAATATTTTAAAATTAAAAAAATTCATCAACTTCTTCTTGATAGTGGAAATGAACTAACACGATAGTTATTATAAAATGATCATCATCTATAATTAAAACAAGTCAGTAAAACATATATAATTTAATTGAATTTGACAACATCCATCCTGAGCAGTAAATTAAAATCATCATATGTAATAAATATCCATCCAAAAATCATTGACCACTTTCAATATATATAAATTGACAAGTTAATACTGTTAAGATCATCATCATATATAAGTAAACTAAGTGAACATTTAATATGCCAGTAGACAATAAACATGTCAAAATGATACAGGTACAAATGATATACGTAAAAATGATAAATTATGTAACTAAAAATGATACAAGTCCAGATGATACATGTCCAAATGATATAAGTGAAAATGATACATGTCAAAATTATACAACTCAATAATATGGTACTGCATGTCGTAAAAATGATACATATGATAGTATCCATGAAAAGAGGCATCATAAAAATTTATTAGCAATGATCCATGATGCATTCTATATGATCATGAATGTCCATGACTACTACCAACAATTGCCTTATCATCATCATCACCATCGTGATCATCATCAACATCATGATGATGATGATGATGATGATGATGACGACGACGACGATGATGACGACGACGACGATGACGATGATGACGACGACGACGATGATGACGACGACGACGACGACGATGTTGATGATGATGATGATGACGATGATGATGATGATGATGATGATGATGATGATGAACATCAACATCAACATCAGCATCATCATCGTCATCATCATCATCATCATCATCATCATCATCATCATCATCATCATCATCATCATCATCATCATCATCATCATCATCATCATCATCATCATCATCATCATCATCATCATCATTGTCATCGACCTCAATAATCTTCTAGAAGAGCCAAGTTCCTTAAAAAAGATATTTTAATTAAACGTTATCATTTATTTCATACAGTAATTTATTTTTCTATTATATATATATAATATTACAACATATGAAGTGAAACCATAATCATATTACATAATATCAAAATGCACATACCATAATAAAATTTCAAAAAACTTTACAACTAATATGTCTTCCGATGATGTAAAACATGCAACAATTCTAATATACATTAGTAAAGATCATAAATGCATCTAAAGTAATGAATACCTAGAAAGTGCCATGTACATACCTGGATTACCACAGTTTAGGTGAAGTAATCCTTTCCTAAATTGTGGAAGGAAGCACCGGGTCAACAAAAAAGTATGACAGAAAACTAAATGAAATGAAAGTGGAGTGACATGGAAGAGAGAGTGGCGGGAGGCGAATGGGTGGTCAATTTATTGATGAAAAAATGAATTCCCATGAAAAGTGGAAATATTTATTATGGATGCATAAAAAATGCCGGTCTCCTTTAATGGTTCAATAACTAGGCCCTAAAGCCATAACTTATAGATGAAATATTCGTAATAAGTAGTTATCTTACTTATCATGAAGGCTCATTTATTTATCAACTCAGGGATGTTAAATTGAAATGGGTCGGCATTGTATGTGCACTAGAAATCACTTGCACTCATACTAATCTAGAGTTGGAAAGGAAATAGTACTGAAGGAAAAGGATTGAAAAAAAATAATGAGTACTAAACATGAATAAATAACTAAATTGTACTAAAACATATAACAAAAATGTAGTTCTTATAAAAAAATAGGAAGTTACTATGTTATACCTTGGCTAAGGAACATTCACAAGACAAAGTTCCAATGGCTGCAGAAACAGTCACAAGATAGAGTTCCAATGGCTACAGGAACAATCACATAACAAAGTTTCAATGGATGCAGGAATAGTTGCAAAACATAGTTCTAATGGCTATTGGAACAGTCAGTTACTAAAACTGAAACTAATTACTAAACATAAAAGTAACTACTTAACCAAATGAGTGGAGTTCTCACCAAGTGGACCCCCTTTGATGAGTCTTCCCAAATATTAACCCATATGCAAAAAAAATAAAGTATCATTCTATTCATCAAAGTGTTGTTACAACATGACAATAATATTATAACATTAGCGTGCTTAAGACAATTGTATATCCATAACTACTTTAGAATAACATTCCTTATTCACACGTAAGATTAATGTAGATAGATCACATAAAAAATTGATATCAAAAAAATGATACATGGATAGGTTCATGCCCATAGATAAATAAGCTTAAGAAAGCAGTATGAAAAGTATCAAAAACTAGGTACTAAACCCCCTAATAATGACAACAGGTAAATAAGAAATCCTATAAAAAAATGAGCCATTATTTGGTCTCATCACTCCCCCAACCCAATAGATTGTTGATCCTACAACAGGTACAATTTGATTCCTTTATCTTCTTTGCATCCTAAAGTCATTGGTTGTTGTTTGTCCCTTAGTTTCCGTTATTGGGTTCCAATAAAATCTAGTATTTTTAGCCAATCTATCCCTCCTGGATTTATCTGCTTCTTCACTATAGGAATGATATTCTCTATAGTTTGGAATAATCCATAGAAGAAGTGGTGGTCGGAAGATTAAGGGAGCCAATATTATTGCTTTGTTCTCCCCAAGTGAAAATACTTTAGTGCCCTCCTAACTATGGTTGCATAAAAATTCTGCAAGGAATGGGATTTAGCTTTCTTTATCCCATTAGGTAACCCATTCCACCTTTGTGATGGATATCCTAATATTTTCCTTCGTGATGTTGTAGCCACCTGTTCAAATTCCTAAAAGGCTTCTTCTCTGAGAGCTAGGATCTGTTGTTTATAATCAGGTTTGTAGATAAATTTGTGCCAAGTATAGAAAATGTCTGAAGGTTCACCTGATTCTACCCTTAAAGGCAAATGGGTATGGATCTCCCTGTCTCTATGTGCTCTAAATTGCTTCCCCCAACTATTTTCATTTTGAATCCAAGACATTAGTGCCCTTAAATGAAAATCTCCAATATTAAATAATGGATTCCACTCATGATTATTAGGAACAACATAGTTGTGCATGTATAATTACATTGTAAGTTTTTAGTTTCGGTTGGGGAAGACTGGTAAGATTTGAAGAAGTCTTGTGGAGTCTCTATAGAAGGGTTTAAACTAGAGACTACTCTTGGAAATTGAAAAGAAAGACTAAGCTCCTTGAGATGTAGTGCATATATACTTGGGGGAGTTCTAAATTTTAAAATTTGTGGCACTAAGGTCATCACATTGTTTACCTTATCTATTAATGCAACATTTTCTATATTCTTCCCCTCAATCTCCTTATCTTTCTTTGTAATCACTTCCTACAACCCATGCTTCTATTTATTCCATGTTTCTTCCTTATACTTCATATATTTCCATACATCTAGGGCTATTGATGCCCTTGAGAAAGTAGTAGGTCGGTGAATACCTATTGGGAATCACCTTTATTCTAGTTCTCCACTTGCCACTTGCTTAGCTACAACAATGAGCCCTACTAATCCTGAATTCTCTTGTTCCAGGTTTCCTTCCATCAGAAACCCCTATTCTTCCTAGGGAAATTCCCTTTCTCAAGATATTTTTTCATCCCCCTCCTCTTCAGATTCTTGTGTAGGCATCATTGTTGTATCATGTTTCTCAAATGAGGAGAAAAATTTGGGGCTTCCCCTGGGAGGTTAGTTACGAATTATCCTTTCTTCTTCACTAGGAGTGGTATGAACAGACTATAATGATTCAATTTGGATGTTCACCCTAGGTGTAGTAGATTTTTCCTGTTTACTTGGTTTACCCCTGAGCCTATGACTCTTCCTCTAGGGTGTTTTATCCGTAGTTTTTTTTTGTCTTAGACTTTTTGGGAAGTTTTTCACTATGCTTAGTGGATGTAGGGTGTTCTTGATCCCTAGTTTTTATTTTTCTAGGGCTAGGGGTTTCCTTTTCAAAAAAATTATTTTTAGTCTTGCCCTTTTCATTGCTACTCTTTTTTATTTTTACTTTTTTTCCCTTGCTACTGCTGCCCTAGTGCGAACTATTGATTTAGGGGAAACATCCTCATTATGGTCTGAAGAGGAACTATTTACATCTTTGTGCAAATATTTAGATGAACAAGTTTAAGCTATAGGTGGGTTTGTTCTAGGAACTGCCCTAGAAGTTGAATCCCTAGGGTTGAATTTTGTAACTTCTTCCTTCCCACTAACCTTACGGGTCAAGGGTTGACCTCTAAGACCCACATTCACTGCTATGAACTTTTTAATTTTCAAAAAATCATCCCATGGCATTCGAGACACATATTGTAAAGATATTTCAAGAAGAAAATTAATTAAATAGTTATGGGAAATAGAGTTTTCCCTACCTTTCCATATCTCAGCAGCCATGATTTCCAGCAGGTTATACCATTGTGGATATTCATTTGTCCTTCCATGTCGCATGTGGCTCAAAATCATAAAGTGCATAGAGTGTAGACATGACTTCTGATCCTCACGGGTAATGTATCTGATGACATAAAAAATAACATGTTTCCATGTTTCTATTAAAAAAAGCCTCCTTGTTCCCTATTTGTCTACTTTAAGTGGATGATCCCCAAGTCTCATAAACATTGCTCTAGTTGTTTTGGAATCTTTACTTTCAAGATAGGGTTCTCCTACAATAGGAAACCCTAAAATTTCAAGAATCATCCCCTCTGTGGTAATAACCTTTTAACCATTCACCATTTCCTCACCATTGTTAAATTCTTGAGAGAATTCTATATAAATTTAATTATTGAACCCGTTCAAATTCAAAAAGTAGACTAACCAACCATAATTCCTAAATTTTGGCTCATAGACTAAGTCCTAAAAAATTACTTGATGGACTGTTGGTTAACTTCTCACCAGTGGACCTATCATGTTCCTACTCACACCCTTGGAAATACCTCCGCTCTGCAATTATTTAGCTACAAATTCATGTAATTCCTCTCTCAATTCTATATAACCTTCTATTTACTGCCCTTTTAGTGGCATTATGACAATGACTTAAACAATAAGGAAGGCATTAAAGAGGGATTTCAAATTTTAAAAATTTGACATGTTGGCACGTAGAACACATGTATGCATAATGATGTGTATATAACACATGAGTACACACTCCCCCAACCTATATGGAAGCATGTGTCCATACAGGCTTAGGTGGAAGGATGACATAATCAAGGCATAAGAAAAAGATATGATATGTGATATATCAATAATAAATTATAGTTATTTAATAAATTCATCTAAAGCAATGAATACATAGAAAGTGTCATGCACCTGCCTTGATTATCATGGTTGATGTGAAATATTTGTTGATGAAGAAAGAGGGAAAATGGTGTTTAGATGGTTGGTGTGACATCCAACCTAATATTTGTATATCTCGAGTAATCACTGTGAGTGGAGATCATTTGTTTCACTGTCAAATTGTTTTAAGTATCCTAGTGGATTTGTTGTTACCAAGAAGGAAACCAATGGTGGAGATAGCAAAGTTGCCTAATGAAGTACTTGAAATCAAAAGAGTGAGACTTTTCCTAATCTACTTTATGTAGATTATCTTGTTGGCACAAGTATATGAGGAAAATTTTGCAAGTTCAGTAAATGGCTGCCGCCATTCAACATTTTGAGGAATGTAAATTATATTTCTGAGGTGGTAAGGCTATAAATGGTGCTTCTTGGTTTTAATATTTGCATTGAGGATAGTTTCCTTTAATTGAGGATGTCGAGGATGGAGTTCGTAGAGAAGATAAGTGTTTTCTGGTATAGGATGGAATGGTTTAATAAAATTCAATTACATGAAACATACAAAGATTAGAAAATGAAGCAACATGATGCTAATATTGTAGTTATAGGGATATTAGAAGGGTTTCTGGTAGTTACATGGATATTAGAATGCTTGAGTGCAGCTACAAACCTTTTTTGTAGTTTGCAAATTATTCCAATCTCTAAGGCTACCACTTTGATTTTATTGATTTAGGGGGATACAGATTGGGGTATGGGCGTAGTTACTAAAGTTGAGGTGATGGAGTCACCTATTCTCCATGGGAAGAAGTATCAAATATGTCCCCTAATAAGGAAACTAGTGATAATCTTGCATTTTGGTAGTTTAAACTTTGATAACCACCCATTGTTGATATTGGCGCAACCCACAAGCTTGGATAGTTCATTGAAATCACTTTGGCCTTGTCACCATAGCTTCCTTGTGTTAGGTTTTGAAAGACAAAATATTCATTCAGAGAGGGAAATCAAAATACAAAGAGATCAAACTTTATGAAGGTAATCAAAAACCTAAAGGGGAAAAATCTAGGTTGCATAATAATAATTAATTATTATATGCCTAAAGTTTAGCTTAAGTGAAATATAGATAATAAGTGAATTAATAATTAAATCAATATGATTAATTAATAAGTGAAATCACTTTATTACTCTAACACCCCCCTTAAGATAAACTTAGGGAGAAGATAAAAACCTAGAAACAACTACTGGAAGTAGGAAATGGGTCCCGACAACAAGGCCTGATTAGGTACCCAAGTACAAAAAAATCTCTGTAAAGAGGAGAAAAGGAGAAAACCCAGTGGGAAAAACCCCTCTCCAAAAAGAGATGAAGCCTAGTGAAGGACTGAAGAAGCCTCCAAACTAGAGAATGTCCTAGAAAATAGGAACAAAGAAAGAACATGTAGAACACCTCTAAAGCATGAAGCTGCAAACATTGTTGAAAAGTAATTGCTAGAACCTCTACTATAATAGAACATGATTAGGTAGAGAAGAATGTAAACAAAGCCTGAAGAGTTGATCAATCAAACCAAGGAATCATTAGAACCAATAGGAGATACCCCGCCGTAATGCTAAGCAGGGAGAGGTATGGTAGGGACACTGAATCAGACTGCTAAGAAACACTGCATGATGAAGAACATACAAGCACAAATAAAAGATGGTGTTGTGGAAGGAACACTCACCGAACACACATCATGAGGCTAATGTCATGGAAGGAACACTCACTTGACAAAGGTAGATGACAAACAAGGCAAAACATAAAAACCTCCCATGATATTTTATAATATAGTGCGAGCATAATCAAGCATAAAATGTGTAGGATCCCAAACATGCATTAGATGACACTTTATCTCAGTGCGTTGGAAAAAAAAGATGCTCCAGAGAAAAGATGTTTACAATATCCAAGAATGACTGAAAGCTAAAGAACCATATGTAACAGCTAACGAGGAGTCATCCCATGCACCGAAAATGATCTAGGACCTGAAACATCCAAAATATCCACCAGAATGATAAAAAGAAAAAAATTGAATAAAATATACTTGGATAAGATTCTGGTAATGAGATCCATACAAGAAGAAGGAGAATGGAATCAACTTTTTGACGCCATGCTGAAGTTAAAAAATAGAGTCCAGATGAGAAAGATATGGCTCCCGGAGTGCAAATAGGAACCTTTACTTTGACTGGAAAAAAAACCTATAATATGGAAAAATCAGAAAATCTAACCTCCAAAAAGCGTCCGTCTCAGAAAGAGCTTTCTAGCGATATAAGGAAGTCAAAAATCAGCCTCCGTTTGCTCCAGATAGAGAGAAAAAACCACAGGCTACTCATTATAAAAAAAAACAAGTTGTATGATGGTTTCATGGCCTTCAAATTTAACCCAGATCTCAGACCCGCGACTGCTGACATCAGTGGCTCAAAAATTAAGGTGACATGAAAACTGAGGCATATTTTTTTCCTAATTTTTTTACATGCAAAATTTAGAAAAAAACATTTTCTCTCTCCTCCATGCGTTTGAGGTGGCGTCAAAATCAAAGTAGCATAGAAATCAAGGCAGTATCAAAACTGAGACAAATTTTTGCCTTGTAAAACATGCCAAGGGTTGTGCATGCAAAAATAGGGCCCAAATTTCAACTTTGTCCAAATAGGACATGCCTTATATGAAAATGGGGGTTTTGGGGCATTCTAGATGCAATCCAAATGTTAGTTTTTGCCCAAAGTGATCCAAAAAATAAATCCTTCCAAAATCCACTAAAATCTTAGAGAAAAAACTTGAAACCGTCAGAGCTGCAAAACTTCAAAAACTCAAGAATGGGCAGCAACAACAAGGCTCTGATACCATTTTAGAATTCAAAGAGTTCATAAGCCAAGATCATCTGCATGCAAAATAACCTGTTACAAAAGCAAAGCTTGGAGACAAAAAGTTCTGAAAGACAAAATATTCATTCAGAGAGGGAAAACAAAATACAAAGAGATCAAACCTTATGAAGGTGATCGAAACCCTAAAGGAAAAAAATCTAGGTTGCATAATAATAATTAATAAAAGAATTAATTATTATATCCCTAAAGTTTAGCTTAAGTGAAATAAAGATAATAAGTGACTTAATAATTAAATCAATATGATTTAATTAATAAGTGGAATCACTTTATTACTCTAACACCTTGTATACTAGCCAAGCGATTTTACTTCAGGACAAGACTAGTGGTAAAAAACTCTATTAGGATATTATCATTTGTAATAGACTAATAACAGTAGAATCAAATATTTTTTAGTGGCCTAAAGCTTGTTGCATTTCTTAAATATAAAAGGAATTCCAATGCCATTAAAAGGGGGGTTCTGGTTTTGAAAATTCTCTTTAGCTTGTAACTAGGATAGTGTTTAGTTTCAGGTACTTGAAGGTGAATGTAATTATGAGATAGTGTAATCTCATGAGAAATGTTAACCAGTTTATGCAATTATATATGATAATGTCATAAAGTTATCTCCAATTTTGTATACTTTAAATCATATGAATTCAATACATTAAAGATGATTGAATTTGTATATGCAATTTTCTTGTGGGTGTTTTATTTGTTCACGAGTCTCCCTTAAGGAGACTCGTAAATTTATTTGTGCAGATAACAATGATTTTCAGTACATGAAATGGATTGTTGAAGTATAAATTTATCATACCATGAGTGGACTTGTTAATGTTAAGCATTGATATATTCAAAACCCACTGGTTAAGTTTCATCTATTCATATGATCTCTGTCATGGTTTTACTTTCACTCTATAGCCTGAGATTGGGCACAGGATTGTTGAGAGCCCTGAAGGGTTTTCAAATTTAAAATCAAATTAATCAAATCTATTGTTCCATTATGTTCTTTTCTTTTGTGTTTAATTTATCTATGTTCGCGTATCTCCTCGGTCCATAGAAAAATATGGAGGATGCATTTAAAAGTATCCATATAACACTCCTCCATGATTCTGAGAAGGAAATATATAATTTATGCGTTCTTAGTGTTTGTTAAATAAAATGGGATTACTTGTTTAAGTGATGAAATAAAAGCCCCATCTACATAAAATCTGAGAGTTATCCATATTTGAAGGTTTTTAGCTAGCCATAAAATGGATCTATCATATGTACAAACTTATAATAAGGAATACCCTCTGGAGTCATGTGGAGCTCGAAGTGAAGAAGGTTGTCCAAGCCTTGTTAATTGGTGTTTTCTTGTCCTCCAAGAATAATCCCTAACACACTACTCATTTACACCTTTTCTAACATTTTGCAAGCTAAAAAGCTAGTGTTTTCCTCTTCTTGTTCTATGACTAGTTGGTCATCTTAAATCCTCAATTACAAGAAATTCTATGATATAATTCTTTTTAGACATATATATTCCACTACCACTAATACATCAATACAACCCCTATCCAAAAAGGCATAAGACCATTATCCAATGGAGCTTATTTTTTCAAATAAACTAGATAAATATTAACTTGTAGGAACACTAAATGGTACTCTTCCATCAGCCTCAAGGGTTCAGTAAAAAATATAGTGGCCTAGTTAGCAGGTTGTATGGGGAGAAGGATTCTTCTCATTTTCAAAAATACTAAGTCTCATTTCTACATATTTTTCTTAAATAAGGGCCAATTTTAAACTAGGTAGTTATTTTATCACTCACTTTGTGGAGTGAAATAATGAATGGAGTCTCCTCTAGTGGGCACAAAGCCAAAATTATAGACAACCTCTTACTTGTGTTATATTATTTGTGTAGCTAATGAATTCTTTGGGGATGAATTGGACATGGATCATCCCATTTCATTTTGTTTATGTTTATTTCTAGGACCGATGTGAGCACAAATATTCATTTAAATATGAGCACCTTTGTGACTGATTCTTTGCTCCCTTGAATGAGCTATTGTTTAAGAAAAGGTTCCCTAGATTGTCTAAAGACATGATCACAATCTTGGAGAACCTAAAATATTTCTCCCTATATGAGTTGTTAGCATATAGGAAGATGTTTGGCATTGAAGAGGCATCCCATACTTTTCCCAAGAATGTACTTGATATGTTGTTGATCAAGAAGTTGCATGTCATACTATACTCTTGAGATTTAATGAAGTCATGGAAGCAATGGTAATGGATGTAGATGATATGGATCTAGTAGCTAGGGCTACGACTAAGGTTGCCACAATACAAGAAAATGAATCAAACATCCTTAAAATGACATGAGAAATGGAAGGGAATAAGAAGTAAATTTAGTACTTGAAACATCAAATGGAATACTACAAGGTTGTAAGGTATGGCATAGATTATTTCATGAAATATGTATTAGAAATCGTTGATGATGTGACCTTGGTGCAAAAGGAGTTCTACAAGGATGTGTTAGATCTATATGATGCCCACCAAGATGCATCAAAATATTCCTACATGTTAAAAGAGTGACAACATCATGAGTAAGGATGGAAAAGATGCATGTGAATCACTTAGTAGAATAACAACATGAATTCATGGAAGCACTCCTTCATATGCCAAGGAAGCACTTCTTGAGATACCATGACTTGGAGAAAAGAAGATAAATCAAATAAACATGGGAATAAGTTACTCAAATGATACAAATCATAACTTACATGAGGACACTTAAGATATATTAAAAGACCATGGTCATTAATTAAAAGATGCGATGAAAATAAGGCATGAATGTCACCCACTGCCCTTTAAAGAAATAATATTCTTTTCCTCAACGTGAAATAATGGGACAATTGAGGGGAATTTAGGGCCAACAAAGAAGCACTTTAGAAATCATCTTATGCATCAATAAACAATTCAACACAAGAAATGCAAATTGACATGTTAACACAACAATATCCAACTAAGTTATTGAAAGTCAATTGTTGATACCTTGTTCTCCATCCAAATTACAAAATTGGTTCACTTTTTCTTTGAAAAATTTCCTTTTCAAATTGTGTTGGATGTTAGCCATATTTCTCCTCTTGTCAAAAATGGCACATGGACTAGTTAAACTAATTAATATGCAATCATTTAATTTTTCCTAGAAAATTAAAAAATATCATTTAACATATTAAATATACTTAAAAATGTATAGATCAAGGCCTCTAAACCTTTCTGGCCACTATTATGCATGGCACAAAGTATGACAAGCCTAGCCTTGGAGGCCTTTTCCTGAAACATATACTAATTCAATTTAACTATACACAAATAAAATTTAAGAATCATTTAATAAATTTTATATAATCTTTTGAGAAAACTCAAATAAGTATAAGCTCTCCTCTTCCCGACTTCCCTTGTGCATCAGAATTCTCAAATGCTTTTACAAGATCTTTCCATACTTTCACACTTAAATCAATTGGTCTTTTTTGAGCCTTAGCTCAGGAGGGAGTTTTTTTTATCTTCTTTGTTTGGTTGCACCAAATTCTCTTGCAGTTTTGAGACATTCGTAGCTTTATCTTCTTTACAGACCAACCTGTGCTGAATTCAATCTCCATGTCTAGGATAAATACTTTTTGCAAGTGCATGGGTATCGTTGAGAATGACAAATGTACATGGTCTTTAAACCATTAAAGGCATGATTTCCTCAACATATTCACAATTTTTTTCCAACATCTATTATTCATAATTCCTCTGAAACAATATCATAATATATCTTGGTATTGTAGCTACCAATAAAAGATGAAAAACATGGTGTGGTGGAAGAAGTATATATCCTAGGAGTGGCTAGGAAATTGGAAGTCTCTACTCCTTGTTCCACATTCTTAGAGTTTACAATTATTGATTTCCTCCTGTATCTTTTTTCTCAATCCAGGAGTGGTTGGGGAATCAATTGATTCCCTTTGACATGGTTGATTTGGTTACAATATTTCACGGTCTCTAATAGATCATTTTTCTATGATATAGCAAGCATTTTCAAGTCTACACCATTCAATTTTTTCATTTCCTCTAACCCCTATATGGAAGCCAATGCCTATTTTTCTTTCTCATTATCATGTCCCTATATATATAATTTCTTCTTTTAAATTTAGAAATAAAAAAACTAAAAATTAAAATCAAAGAAACAATGGAAACATTTACAAATATATAAATTGACAATGAATTACCTTATTGTGGCTAGATTCTACTTCCTTCCCTCTATTTCTGGACAGTTTATGGCAACCCAGGGGAAACTATTCTTGTCCAGCCTGTGGAGGCAAACAAAGTACACACTACTAGGTATAAAAGTTTTCATCCATTTTATGTCATGAATTTTTTGTTTTGTGGTATGAAAACAAGCCACCAATCAAAGAGATTAATAGAAATGAGCGATTTAAAATAAATGAGCAATTAATGAGCAAGATTTACCTTGTTTGACTCTGTTTTTGGATTTAAATGCCAATGAGATATCTCCTGAGAGTTTAAACCCTATTATAGAATGAATAATGCAAAAATAAGACCACCAAATAACCCAAACAAACCGAATCCTGACCATTATCTACCAGGTGGAATCCCTTTTGTATAAATCTATTACTAAAAATTCTATCTAAATATATTTATATAGATTCAAATTGAACCAAAAGGAAAAAAAAAACATACATAGTTTTCATGTTTAAAGAGAAATCAGGGATTTGATTTCTATCTAGCTATCCTCTACTCTCTATCTATAAACACTATAAACACTCTCTATCCTATTCTTTGTATCTATAAACAAAATAAAAGAGGGCAACCAAAATGAAAAATAAAAGATCAACAAGACCAACCTAACAAACAAAAAATAACTAAAATAGAAAATGAGAGTGACCTATGGCGGGAATTATAACACAAGAGGGAATTTTTAATTTTTAATTTTTGATTCATTAGTCGATGCTATAGTCAATTTTGTCCCACAAATATAATGCAATTATATGAGATTTCAAAAATATGAATTGTTTGATGCCTTCATGGTTAACACCAATTTTAGCACCGAATTTGAGTCCTAAATATAATATCTTTGGGCCGCCAAAGGTGACGTAAAGTGCACCTAATTTAGCGCCGACTTTGAGCCATAAATGTAATCTCTTTGGGATGAAAAAGGTAGTATAAAGTGCACCTAATTTAGTAGGTAATTTTTATTTGAATTTTTTGTCATCTTGTAATCATAATATTTGAGCTCTCATTGTCAAAAATTTTCATGTAAACTTTTTGCGAAGAGATAAATGTTGCAATGTCCTATTTTGTTTTTAATAGTGTGTCTTAATGAAAAGCGAGTGTATTAACAAGGTAATTTCAACAATATTCTCTGGTTCATAACTATTATGTGACTATTATCATTGTTGTGTATTACAGGATCCAGAGAAGGCCATGAAGAGAGGACGTGGACAATGTAGAACTACTAAATCGTAAAGAGGAGAGTGGGTAGAAATATATATGACAACATAATCTACAAATATAATAGAGGTAAGAAGAGAAAATAACCTCAACCAAAGGAGGAAGGTGTTCATGAATTCATAAATGCTACAATATAGAGGAGATAAAGTAATTATTTTGTCCATGAGGCCTCTGAGGTCAAACTTATTGGTTGAAAATGCACACGAATGGTGATTAAATGTTATTCTATATCAAGGGGAAAGTTTGAAAAATAGGATGGGAAAAAAATGATATCAATATGTCAAATATATGGCTAAAGTGAGGTTTAGTTTTGGATAGCATATTCATCAAAATGACATCTTTGGTCTACTAAACATTATTTACTATGTTGTGTATTATAGGGGCCAGATGAGGCCATGGCAATAGATCATGTCATATCAAATGAGGACACAACAGATGAAGCAGACCACCAGGTAATCAAATTTTGACTTAAATTAAGAAAAAATGATCTCATCAAATATTGTTATACATCCATATATTTTGACACTATTATTGAAATTTATAATGTATTATCCAATCTTCACATAAATTAATACATACTGATTAATTTAAATAGAGATTGGAGCAATTGCAGAGCCTGAGCGTTCAAATAGAAAAATAACAAGATATGTATGTGGACATGGACCTAAAATTATTAAATCACATAGAGGACAATGGGTGAAAGAGGATATTAAAATAGATCATGCAGAAACAACAAATGATTTGACTAAACAAGAGGTTGGTCAGAACTATAGTACATGGGATGAATACTTTAAGAAATTATTGTTTGTCGATGTTCTATCTGTCATGGAAAGAAACAATTCACATGAGCGATTGTAAAAATACATTACATATATGATGACCTTACAGTCGGTAGTATGCCTCCTACAATCGATTCAAATCTAATAAAAATTATGGCAAGGAATTTTCTAATTTGATATATATAATATGTATACTTTGTTTAAAAAATGTTTTATATTATTTGAATAACTAATTTATTTCTTAATGGATACTTGTAGGATAACGTTCTCGATTTAAAGTTTCCTAGATCACCGACTTCCAGCCTAGAGGGTATTGATCATCTATCAGATGATACATGTAACAAAAACATGCGCCAATATACCATCTTGGAAGTTGAGGAATTGTTGAAACAAAGTAATAGAACAAGCGCTAGTTTGAAGACACATAATTTTCTCTAAGACAAGGGGAAGGTGGAATATATACCCTATCAGAATGAATGTGGTGGAGATGACAAATTGCCCCTAAGTTTGAGATTAATTTACAAAGAGACATCTGATTGTCGACTATATTGCGCTTGGTCTAGTGATCAACAACTACCTAGAGTGTACAAAGTGTTTCAATTTTGGGGATACAACTACATGATACGACCCTCCAATATTCATGGAGTGAATCTAGGTCTCTTTATTGTCCAAAATATACATGTGGGATCTAAATACATAAACAATTTAGAACAAATCACTAGGAGATTAATGTCATATTATGGTCCATCATATTACAATGGTGAATAGAGAAGGCTAGCTGAATATAAGCCTAGCATGTCAGCATATGGTCTAAATTTGAATATTTATGCACATCGTCTCCAATTGGAAAGTGAAAAAGAAATAAATAGAGGTTATATTATATATATTGATGGACACACACACACAAATATTACAGGATTTATAAATAGTAGTAAGGGAAGGGACCCTACTATAAGACCGAATGTCAATTTGTTGAGGTTATAAATGATAAAGATAGAGATATGGAAAGAGAGGTTGATAGGTTTATAATGGTTGAGGCTATTATGGACCTTACCATTGGGGATGTGTAATTGATTGATTACCCCTTCTTAAAACACACTCCCGCGTGAAAGAAAGGGGAAGACCAAGGTTTCTCTAAGGATGTTCTTAAGGGAAAAAAACCAAAGAATAATAAATGAGTGTAGACTGATATTTTATAAAATATGTAGTCAAAATTGTGTTTTATTTTAATTATTGTATAAAAAGGTAGTCTATAAAATAATTTTCCATTATTCAGTTAGTGTGTATATGTTCATACAATTTATATTTATATTTTTAAATTCATATTTGATTATTTTTCTTTGAAATTGATACATTTATGATTTATCCAATTGTTGTCAAACATTAAATAACGCTTGTGTTTGTTGATAGGTAGAAGATGTTGATGAAACACATACTAATAACCAAGATCCAACTAGGTTGTTAAGCTTTGGGTAGGATGATCCAAACCATCTTTTAAATAATATCAGAGTGAAAATAGAAACATTGAAGAGAATACTACCAACCGAGATATTTGAAGAGCTGATGAGATTCACATACACTGATGACATGATCCTTAATGATGATGATCATGATAGTGTAAATGAAGTGCATGAAGGATTGAATGAAATTCTTATAGGTTTCTTTGGGGATGAAAACAATTATGACAATAATGATCATATGGTTGACACTAACGTTGATAACAGGGGTAATTATCACCAACATAATGTTGATGATAACAACCTGAAAGACTCCATCAAGCAAGAAGCAAAGACACTCATGTTCAAATCGGGTGCAAGCAAAACCTCAAAACTGCCATGCACATTAATATTATTAGAAATAAATTCACTATTTGGCTAGCCAAACAAAGGATTCACTAACCTACTGAAGTGAGTTGAAATCTATTTCTCACTTTGCATTGTGAATGAATGTACATAATTTGTAAACATTCATCAACTTTGTTTATATTTCTTTAAGGGTATTTTAAAACCATATATTGTATATAAACACTCCGAGTATAGATTGACATATCAAACATGTTCATCATAGGAAAAAAATTCAATTGACTTAATCTCTAGAAATCTTGTAGGGCACTAAAAACTAAAATATTCCCCGAAGAGAATGTGTTGCCATCAACTTGCAAAGAGGCGCATCTGTTGTTGGTTGAGTTGGGGATTGAATACAAGCAAATTCATTCATGTAAAAATGATTGCATTTTATATAGAGATGGATGTAAAAACAAGGTAGAATTCCCTATATGTAAAGAGAAGTGACATCATACATATGTACAAGGTCCTACACTTCCAAAGAATGTTTTACGTCACATGCCAATTATACCTAGGCTTCAATGAATGTTTGTTGCAAGTCACTTGCACAATTTATTGACTGGAATGTAAAGAAAATGAGTAAAGATGGATTCATGTGAATTATGGCTGACACAAAAGCAATGAAACACATAGAGGAAAAAGGACCAAGAAAATTCAAAGATGAACCCCGTAGTATCATGTTTGGTCTTGTAATTGATGGAGTGTGCCCATTCTCTTTCTTGAGTTTAAATTCTAGTGTTTGGCCAGTTGGATTGATAGTATACAATATTTTCCCATGGACGAGTGTTAGAAAGGAGCACCTTATGCTTACTCTCATTGTTCTAGGAAAAAATCAAGTTAAAAACATTAATGTTTATCTTGCACCTTTTATTGATGAGATGCAATTGTTATGGAAAGGCATAAAAATGTATGACATATCAAGTCCTCCATCTAATAGGCCCTTTGTGTTGTATGGTGTGCTATGTTGGATTATTCATGATTTCCAAAGACTTGGTGTTTCATTTGGTAAGCTTAAATATTTACGTATTTACACTCATAATTTATTTTCATCCCAATTTTCATAGTTTAATACTATTTTTTTTTTATGTTATTAAAATTACTTATTGAATTGCAAGTCTTCAAATAAAGGGGAAATTTGCATGTTAGAGATGTACACAATATTTTCAAGGATGGTATTCTAAAGATCCACGTAAATTTATTTATGCAAACAACGAGGTTTTTATACCACTAGATCATAAGTTTAGAAATTGCTAGAAGAATCAATTTGATGGAAAATTGAAAATAGAGGCCCTACCATGATTATGGGTCCAGGTGATTGGATTAATAAGTATGAAGATGTTGAATTGAAAGCTTGGGAGGATTTTCTTGATTGGGGTGATTCAATTGAAGAACTAGAACAAGTTGTAGTTAATATGCCAAAAGGAATGACAAGGAAATCCATATTTTATGAGCTCTCTTATTGGAAGGATCTATTAATATCTCACCTATTATATCCTATGCACATCTTAAAAAATGTCCCAGATTCTATATTTTGACACATATCAGGCAAAGAAAAGGACACCTTGTCTTCAAGGAGAGATATTTCTCTTTCACATACCAAAATTGATAGAAAGATTTGTGACCAAACATGGAAAATGAAACATATGTAGAAGCTCCATGCTTTTTAAAAAAAAGAGATAGACCAAATAAAAAATGTCATCCATTCAATAAGGACACCTACTAGTTATGGGTCATCATTGGCTAAATATTTTATAGTTGATGGACATATCACAGGATTTAAAATTCATGACTTTCATAATTTTATGAAGGTATTATTTATCATCATTTAACATTTACTGGTAACGTTGATTAAGTACTAAATATATATTGATATTTTTTTGTGTGAGAAAAAATTACTAACAATATTTTCATAAATGTGTTTGATAGCATATCATACCATTGACAATTAGGAGGAATTCCCGTCTTACAGTTGACTTAAGGAATGCCATAAGTTGATTTTCAACATTTACAAGGTATGCAGTTATATGAAATGTTCATGTGTGAGAGACATAGAGATATTATATAGTATTTTTATTTTCACTAAAGGTTCAATACTAATTTTCTATTATTATATTAGTTGGGTGACCTCCAAGGAGATACACGAAAGTGAAGTGCCAAAATGGAAGAATGAAATTACAAAAATTATGTGTATTTGAGAAGGAGCTTCCTATTAGGAATAACAGTCCATAAGACAACTAAGGGGGGGGATGGGTGAATCACTTGTGATATAGAAATCAAAATTTAAACTTTATCAACCAAAACTGCAATGCAAATGATAACACAGTAAATGCCAACACAATAACACAATACTTGTTGTCGAGGAAAACCTGTTAAAGGTAAAACCCCGGTGGGAATTAGCACAAAAAAATAATGTACTGAGAGTATAGTATCCCTATTAAAATATTTATCCCTGTCAGGATCTTATTACAACATTACAGTACAAAGTCCCTGTTAAGAGACATACCCTATTAGGAGTCAAGAAAAGTAGTAGGCTCACTGCCCAAAGAAGGTTAAAACCACCCTCAAGGATTCACAATCCGAACAAGTGTATATAGGAATATACAATCCAGTGAACTGTCTGATAGCAAATGTCTTTGCTTGGTCAGTTCCAATGAAGTATTCTTGTCACAAACTCTACTCTACATCCAGCAGCAAAACAAGCCTCATAGATTTCACTTCTCTTCCTTTTCAATCTCTTCCACTACCACTTCTTTGCAAAAGAAAATATCACTCATAATACCCTATTACAATAATTCATTAGGTCGGCCAATTAAGATTTTCTAATACACAAATAATTCATTAGGTCGGCCAATTAAGGTTTTTTAATACACAAATAATTAATTAGGTCGACCAATTAGGCTTTCCCAATATACAAATAATTGTTTAATCCATTTCTAAGATAAACACGGTACCTATAACAAGTAAACATAAAATACAATCCATTAGTTATGCTCCCAGATATGAAATCCACACTCACAATTCATATTACATGCTACATGTCTGAAGTTGTTCACCAAATAGGTCTCCTCTAGAATACATGCAACAGATGACATCACCAGAATGCTCATGCCAATCGATCATACCTAACATTCCTCAATATATCCTTTGTCATCCAGTAAGCTTGCATCACCTAAAATATCTTTGCTAGTAAGATGTACCCAAAAAATAGAGACCTGCTCTGTCAAGCATCAAAGTTACAGTCCAGAAACCAGTCTTCACTAAATCAACTATAACATCCTCAATATGTAACATAAAGCCAAGCAACCTTAGGGATAAGGTCAAAACAAAACCTTCATCATGTAACCAACTTTGATCATTCTGAAACATCTATATAGTGTCCGTACACTTCTTCCAGTCAAGTAACCAGTCTATCTTCTTCACAGAAATATATGTTGACATCAGTGAAAAAACATGAATATCAACATCATGAATAGTATCCAAATATGATATCATCCAATACTTCCTACAAGTTTCATGGACCTACAAGTCCATTTCCTTATACACCTATTTAATGACATTGAATTGGTGGGTTTCGTATCAACAAGATGAATATTTTTGTTTGAGAGGTATACAAAAACTCTAAAATGATATGTTCAACAAAAGGAAAACCTAGAGGGTTGCATGGCTGAAGGGTATGTATTGAATGAATCATTTTTCTTGTGTGAATTACTTGGTAAGGATTTTGAAGATGGGCCACGCTTCTAGGATGAAGAACGAGTATCAACTATTATTGATCGAGAAAAACCACAATCTGATGGTGTTCAAGTAGAAACTAGTGTTGGGATTAATGGGAAGTAGTATTGAGAGGGGAGGGGTGAATCAATACCTCTAAAACTTTTAACTCTTTTCACAATTCACCATTAGTAATCATTCATTATTGCATTACCGACCATTACTATTGTTCTTTCTTATGCATGTAACATTAATTCATAATCTTTAATTGATTGTAACATTCATAGAAACATTCATGAAAATAAACACATAACACAAGATATGATATCGCAAAAAACTCTTGTTAGGAAGTAAAAACTATGGTGGGGATGGCACCCACAAAACTTCACTATCTGCAGAATGGAAGGGAGCTGGTAAAGGCTTACAATTGATCACTTTTGATGATCTACCCTGTTAGGAGTATTAAGGTGGAGACCGGTTAAGATATACTCTATTAAGAGCTTTAGTAACACTGATTTAAGTGTGCAATCGGTTAAGAGATTTACAATAGGACTGTTAAGTCCACCTTTCTTGAAAGGATTTCTTAAAGTGTAGTACACTTGTTAGAATGAGTACATATGATTGACCTGACTGTATGCAATCTACAATTGCTGATTACAGATCCATTAAAGCTCTCATAATAATAATATCACCTCAAGTGGATGATTAATACCTTTCTCTTCTTGTCGGTAGCCTGTGTTCTTATTCTTAAAACTGATTTGATTCTTTTCTGTCCTTCTGTATGAGTTCTCTTGTCTGGTCTCTAGATTCTCTCTGTGGCTACAATATTTATCGAACAACAACTATTTACAATAGATTGAGCATCTATTTATACAATTATTTGACCTATCTTTGAATCACGCATTACAATGTTAACTCTTAGATCCAAGGTTTACAACTTGACCTTGATCTTTAGTTTGCATGTTTTAAATCAGTAAAACTAATTAAAAAAATATTAAATACATTGCTTCCTCCACACATAATGGATTTAAAAACAAATCAAGAAGCTATATATACAACTTCAGTGATTTATCTAACGTGGAAAGTTAGATCCACTTTTTGCGGGATGTAACCGACTGTCGGTTCTTGGTCATTAGGTTGAATTGAAAGTCTATTGGAATTCCTTTGTTGAACTAATCATCAGTTTCCTCTCTATGCTATTCCATCAGGTTGCACTGTTGTTACTTGTCAGGTTCCAGTAACCCTTTTGTCATCAGGTAACACTGAATAGTGTTTGTCGGGATGCTTTGAACTTGGCAGTATCAAGTAATCTTGGCGTCGAGTAGTGCTATGCCCTGTCTGTCAGTGTAGTGTAAAATGATGGTGTAGATCATATTTTTCCTTGTGTATACTAATGGAAAAATATAAAGCCTTCAATTAGTAAGTAAATTCATGATCAATGTGGTTGTTTTTCTTGCAATCATTAATTTACTTTGTAATTTATTTTTCAAATCAACTGCATGACATTTGGAGTTTGAAAACAACATGTTGACATGTAATAGGTGTAGACAAAAGTTCTATAATTGACAAGTTCATCCTATACCACATAGACTTTATAAACTATACCACCCTAAAAAGTAAGCACCCTTATTAGGTTCTCATTTTATTCCCATTTTAGTATCTATGGGTTCCAACATTGATTTCACACCCTTCTAGCACTTTTACATCCTTCAAATCAACATTATTTGTTCAAAAATTGAGAATGACTCTAACTTATATGCTTGATTTCCCATTTTCCATCTATTCACATAATTCATCTTCCACCTAGGTCCTATACATACATTTTTGGATCTTGGGATTTTCCCTGATTACTTGGTAGACTATGGCTTTCACCACCCCTTTTTGGCACACTCCCCTAAGTATTGGACAACATCTCATGAAACATTCTTGGACTAGGTCACATTTTTGGGACTAGGTCAAAGTTTTGGGACTAGGCTACCATTTGTGGCCTTGTCCTAGGGCTTTGTGCTTTAATGGGCTCTGGGCCCGATGTGGGGGTTTTTCTCCTAGATCTTAATTGTAGTCGGCCTTGCAATATATTTGCCCTAAAATGTGTATAAAAGGAGACCTCTTTCTCTCATTTTGACATCCATTATTGTGCAACCCATAATCCATCCATTATTGCAATCACACATGCAAGAAATATATTGTGCATTCAAGATATCCAAGGGTAAGAAAGCATCCACTAGTGAAGGAATCCATCATCAAGCATTCAAGTGTGAGGAAGCCATCAAGATCCATCAAGCCTTTCAAGTCTTCATCTCATCATGTATTCAAGGAATTTACTTCCATAGATCTAGCTTCATTCACCATTGGAGGCCAAGCAAAGGAGTTTGACATCAAGGATGGAGACCTACATTCATCCATCAATTCTTATTCTTCTCTTTCTTCTTCAATCCAACACTGTAGAAAAATACAACATTCATCATTAAAGGGTTTCATTTCATTATTTAGTTTTGGGTTTTTGTGGATTCCAAGCTATTGCATCAACACTAGTGATCGTCTCCAAAAAGCCATTGCATCATTAAGGAATAAGGTGATTTATGTTTCAGATCTAGCTTTCATTTCATCTTTCCTTATGCAATTTAAATTCAATTTCAAGGTTAATTCCTAAATAGGGTGTTGACCAAGTAAATCCCCTTTCCACAACCTTTTCCCCTTTTCCTCTTTCTACAGGATCAAGTTTCAAAGTTGGATCTGGGAACATGTCTGCAGGGTGATACCATAGTTATTTTGCAATTCTTTCCAGAAGCACTTTGGACAAGGTCACCATTTGAGGCCTTGCCATAGAAAATGACACCATTTGTGGCCTTTTCCTTTTCCAGATTTGAAAAGTTCCAGTGCACACTGACACAAATTCTAGATTGCCAAGTCTGAAAATCAACAAAATCAAGGACTTTGACAATAAAAAAATTTAGGTTCAAAGTGCAATATTCCACTTTCCTTTTTAGGTGAACACATTCTTGTCTCTATTTCCTTTAACTTACTTTTACATATTAGATCTATATTTCTTTTGTCATTTAAGGAATACCCAAATCCCCCTTTTGCCTAGATCTTACATTAGCACCCCTCCATCCTTTTTGGGTTGTGCTAGTCAGATTTACTTAAGGGTGGGTTTGTATTCTAATGCATAATAGGAACTTTGTGATTGATCTACATCCTAGCATTTCTCACCATTTTCTATTATACATTTGGGCGAACCCAACTTATAACATTTCCATTCTAATTTTGGTGTTAGATTCCCTTTCTATGCATTTAGATATCTAGATCTACTTTGTATGCATTGTATATATTTATATCTTCTCTTCATTACATTATTTCATTCACATATAGTTCAATTTCTATATTCATTACACAATATTTTATGCATTAGTCATCATTGTATTTAATCTAGATGATCCTCCCTAAATCTTGCAATGACCTCCCTATTTGAGATGAACTACTAGATGATAATGTTGACTATTATCTGCCTCGTGAAATTTTTTTGGTCCAATAATATCATATAATGGTTGACATTTCTTCTAATTCCTCCAAAGATGACACATTCATACTGGATGTTTCTCCTTCTCCTAAGACATACTCCCTTTATGAGGATATTTTAGAGCAAGATGAGGACATTATAAAACCCTTCTTAATATCACCTTAACTTCATTTGTCACTCCTAAAGATGAAGCATTAATGAAAGTCCCTATTCCCTATTCTAAAGGTTGTCCTACTAATGAGGAAACCTTTCAAGAAGAGGATAATATAATTACTAATTTCCTTAATGCTCTCCCTTCTAATGATGAGCCCATGAACAATAAAGAGCTTGATCAAGTTAATGTTCTCAATTTTTTGAGTACAACTAAAGTCATTGTTCATGCTCAACCTACGGTAGTCAATAAGCTTGTGATAACTGTCAAAGGATGAACTCAATTGAATTCATTCCAAATACCTAGAAAACCTGTAGTTACTATTAAGGGTCATCCTCAACATTCTTCTCAAACTTTTACTACACCTGTGATTATGGTTAAAGGATGTTATTAAGAAAGTTATTTTCATACTCTGAATAAGAAAATTATTATCGTGAAAGGAAAATATAGGAGTCCTTTGGAGTTTTTTAATTATTATCATGTGGTGGCTCACACCTATCACACAAGAAAAAATCCCCAATCTACTAATCTAGTTGTTCAAACTTCTCTCCCACCTTCTAAACCTATAATTCCTCCTCCACCTCTTCTTCCTCAAAATATTGGAAAGCAGTATGAATTAATAGAACAACTCCATAATACCCCTACCAAGATATCTCTTTGGGAACTTATTCAAAAATTTCCTAAAAATCATGAAGCCTTCCAAAAATATTTAACCACTCTTCCAACTCCACCACCTAATCAAGAGAACATCATTCCTTTTTGCAATGCATGCATGCTACTCCTTTCTCAGCTCAAATTGTCTCTACTTAAGATGATTTTCCTTCTAAAGAAGTTTAATATTGAAATTATGCCCTTATGGTATTTGTCCTTATCAACAATATTCTCATTCCTAGGACATTAATTGATAATGATTCTGGACTAAATATTTTTAGTATGGACATGTTGAAAGAGATCCAAGTTGATGTTTCAACTCTTAAACCTGATTATATTCCTATTCATGGCTTTGACAATATTGCTATAATATAACAAAATGAATGTGTTATGAAAATGGAAGATTATTAAAATGTAAAGGGTAAATTTAATGTGTGTTGTAGTGTTAGTGAACAAATTTGTCTTTCTTTAAATAATCTTTTAAGTTTTACCCTATCACCCTTATAAGAGAAACTATCTCTAATAGCTGGGTAAGTATCTTTTATGATCACTTCCCTCTGAATTTTGTTACAGGTACAACTCCCTAGTATTGATTTTTAATAAAATTTTGATAACGATTTAACTAGTTAGCTTTTAACCTGAAAGCTTATAAAGGTTGCAATATCATTCTTAGATGATATGCTACTGAACAATTGTAAAGGAAATAAGACTTAATAATAAATGGGAAGAAAATCACAGTTACTTCCCCAATTGCATTTCATGAAACATAAACAATTTCTCAGCTAAAGATAACATAATATAGATAAAATTCAGATATTATGAATCCACAAACATATACATCATAGAGTAAACAAGGTGTCGACATAGGACACTTCATTTTTTTTTTGTTTTCAAATAACTCAAATTTGATAAACTTCACTGTAATATATTTCAAAAATTACTACACAGGCAATCACATGAAATATGTTCTTTCAATAATATTCAATTTCTACTATCTGTTCCTCTAACCTTCTGAATCAAAAACTATCACAACAAAATTTATTATCTCATAGCTATGAGTTTTTTTCTGAACCCTTTAAAATTTTTAGCAGCCAAATATATCGTATCGGAGCACTGAGAGGTCTCCCAAAAAACAAAACCTCTTGGACAATTAGTTATCAAACTAAACCAGAAGAAAAATGACACACATCCTTAAGAGTTTGCATGTTAACCAAATAAAAACTAATTAACTAATTATGGTTCTTTTTCCATATCATGATCCTTGCTCCTAGCTAGACTCCCTCCTTTGGTAACTGATTGGGAAGGTTTCCATTCTTTATACACCTAGACCAGCTCTTTCACAAATGGCAGATGCGGAATCTTGGAATTCACTATACGGGCCATTGAGGCCTCCTTACTCCACTTCAATTTCTTCACCTTTTCTATGACATTAGGAAGCTGATCCACACACAGATATAACATAGATTTGATCCTTTCCATCTGAGTTAAGTCAGAGGCTTTAGGATTAACCTTTTCTCTGATAATCTTTATCACTGAGTCAAAGGCTTCCAGAGCACCTTTCAATTCCTGCTCACCATATACTGATGCATAAGTATAGGTGAAGTTGATGACCTTCAAATCATTCAAGGCGGCCTTTTGAATTTGCTTAGATTTAGACTCATATTCTTTGTTTTTTTTAATGGTGCCCCTTATGAGAGAGATACGCCAGTTGATGTTCTTCCTAAGGATGAAGAAAATGGATTCCTTGGTGCCTTTCAGGGATTTTTCTGTGCAAAATTTGTTGAATCCATACCTCTCCATCTCCATAAACTTTGTCATTGCCGATACCCATTTTTCCTCCTCTCCATCCCAGACTTGTTGCTGGGTTTGCAATTCTCCCATTACGGCCTCTGTGTCATGAAGAATTAAATGTGAATCTTTGATATATTGTTGGCCATTGTTAAGTACTTTGGACATCCACTCATCAACTGAGGAGACTAGTGTTCAACCCCTCTGAACTTGATTCAACAAAGTTTTACTTTCCGCTGAGTTTGGGTCAAATACCTGTGAAGATTGGGTCAGTGGTGTGGCATCAAAGTTGTAGAAAGTGTTTATGAAATGGGAGAGTGAGACTATCCTCTGCTTCAGTTCTTTCTTTTCTTTTCTATCTTGCCATGATGTTATCAAAATCTGCTGAGCCATCTCTTTGAAAAGGTGATTATTTCTTGCCCTATCCATAGTCCCTAATTCAATTTTAGTGACTTCAAAGTCTTCAAGTGCAACATCCTGTTTCTCCTCCTTCAGTTTGTAGGTGGCTACTTCAGCTGTCCACTTCCCAGTTTTAGTATCAGCAAACATTCGTGCTGTACTCTTAACTTTTTTGGCCTTGGGAGTCTTTTGAGCATATTTGCTGACTATGTCTTGCACTAGAATAGATACTGGAACTAAGTCCATTTCTTATTCACTAAAGAGGTTAGCCATCTTGGTGCATCATTTGTTGCTGCTGATTGTTCACCTATTTTCGTAGGGGTACCCATTAAATCCAAAGTCACATCATCAAGATCGAAGAGATCTTTTCCAATTTTCTCATCTTCCCCAATTTGATAGTTTAAATCCCCAAATTTGTCATCCTCCAAATCGATTGTTTCTGCATTTTATTGAGTCATCTTCCCTTTATTCTGTGATCATGATCTTGATCTGGTAATGTGCTGAGGTGAGACCATAGGGGAAATTTCTGCAACAGGTTTCTTCTTGGAATCCTTATTCTGCTGCTTATATGATGAACTTGCATTACCAATTGGTTTATGATGATTAAAAATAGAGGAGGAAAATAAAATTGAAGATTTAACTTCAATCAATTTAGGACTAGAATATTTTCTTCTTGTCTGCAGCCATTCCTTGGTTAATTTAAGTACATGTTGTGTCCTGCACTTAATGTTATCTTCCTCTTCCCTTGACCAGTCAATATCAAACTCTTCATTCTCTAGGATCCTTTTGAAACTGGGTTTGACTAAGTTGGAACCATCATCTGTCACCCCTTCTATATTGAACTGCAATCTCATGGATAGAATTTGAGATATGCAGAGTCTACTATGACTTCTCTCCATAACTTGGGAATCATTTGCACAATCATCCCATAAATCCTCTAGATGGGGAACTGGAAACATATGAGATCTAAGGCCTAGATTTCCACTAGCAAAGTTCTTGTTATCAAAGCCTGTCCTCTCCGTGTAATATTTGAAATGAAAATGACTCAGATCACTCCCAATACTTATTGCATCTTCAATAGTCAAGCATGAAAATTTACCTAGCTGTAATGGGAAAAATTTATCCAATTCTTCTTCAGGAAGAAAATGTCTAAGTACAGTAGCAAGATGCCTACAAACGTTTGCAAAGATAAAGCAATAAAAAGCAAACCTTGGTAATTTTGTAGGGGAATCTTCAAAACCACCAATTCTAATATAAGTGAACCTAGGAAACTGAGTGTAAAAACTCCCAAATCTAGTCACAAATTGCTGAGCTTTAGAACTCATTCTTCTAGCTAAATCCCCAGTCATTTCAAAATATATTTTACCCATAAAAGTGTCATGCACCCTCCTGTAGTTCTGAATTACATTATCTTTACGAAGAATGGGTAAATACTCAAAAACACACATTCCATCTAACCAAGGCTCATGAATCATCCCATCCCATTTCCTACTACAGGCTAAACAATACATCAGATAAGAAGACATGAAAAAACTACATCCAGTGAGTTTGGAATTGTTAAGTTGTTATCTCATAGAATCTGTAATTAATTTAGCCCAATCCAACTTCTATTTTCCTTCTAAAACAATTTGAATATAACAGAACAACCAATCTAAGAAGAAAAATTCCTTAGGTGACCCTCTGACTCTATGCAACATCACCATGACATCACTAATATATGGGTGCACACGACTTCTGTTGAGCTTTTTGGGAAAATGGGAACCTCCCCTATGAGCATTTAACAACCAATGCTTGGCTATTGAAGTGCGATTTGCATCTACATTTGGTTTGAATTTAACAAGGGACTGTGCAAGAGAGAAGGCAGAAAAAGTTCGCTCTTGAATTTGGAAGGCCGAAGAAACAATTTCTCTATTTATAGCCAACAAGACATCACTATTTTTCTTGAGAATTGATTCAGTTCACTGATCATAGTTGTGGATACACTCATGAACTAGCTTAGGACAGACTACCAAAGGAGGGAAATAAGAAGCTATACATAATCCACTGCTCAAAATTTCAAGAGAAGGAACATTTTCTTCTATAGACTCAGTAAGCCTATCAACAATTCCTTCTACATCATATCCTTCTAAATTCATGTCTGTCACAATGGGATTTTCACATACCAAACTAGAAACGCTTCCAAACAAGTGAAATGTAGAATTCATACTTATAAAAACAAACTGATAACTGTCATAGAAACTTTTACATATTTCACAAGCTCTTAAATTTAAACACTGTAGGGGTTGCAGCCTGACTTATCTTAATCACTTTAGAAATCTCTGCAACTAGAGCTCTGAAAACCCTTACCTTCAATCTACCCGCATACAGACAATGACAACATTTAAAAAATAATGAATGCTAAGAAGGGTTTTAAATAAGAAATACCATGGATTTGACAATTAATTGCCCATCATTAAGGCAATAAAGGCTCGAAGAATGAAGTGACCATTTACGCATGCAAACAATTAATGCCACTTGTGCAAACTTTTATGCCACACAGATTCATCATAAATTAGATAGCTCAGACACACTTAACTGCCGCCAATACTTTTCTGCATTAAAAGCCTTTTTAGGTAGGGCCCACTACTGAGTGACGATGATAATCCTTTTTATTTTGCCACTTTTCACTTTTCAAAATCATTGAACACTCTTGAAAACAGATGAACTAAGTTCAAGAGTGTTCTTATGTGTTCACCATTGTTCAAGTCTGTTCTTGCTTGATCTCTTGCCTTCGTCCTTAAACTGAATATTCCATGCTTAGTCACTTATTCCAAACTTTGATCAATTAAAATTCGACACACTGCAAACATGAAGCCCCTTTTAGTGAAGACTTCATTCACCTGCTGTTCTGTCATAAAAATTATGAATCAACTTGAACACTCATGAACTTAGTTCAAGGTTGTTCAAGTATGTTCAAACCTATTCAAGAAAAGTTTTAGCAAATGATTTTCTAATTCCACACTGAAACATGGATGGATCACAAGGTCGACACTTTCACTGAGAATTTGGACATGAGGACTTAGGAAGCTTTAAGATTCACAAAAATAATATGGAAACTCTAGAAATAATTTTAATAAAAGGACAAGTACCAGACTTGGACTAACACTGACTCTGACTGGGGACTGGCTTTTCTCAAAAGTCAGAGAACTCAAAAACTCTGGTTTCACAAAATGCTGCAAAGGGCTCATAAAAACACACAAGAAAGGAAAGACACATAACATGAAAGAAAAATAAGACTAATATATACAACAGAACATATGAAACCAAACTAGAGCTTCAGCAATTTGAGATCTTTCCCTTATAAGAAAATGGTAAGATCGTTCCATCAGGTTACGCCAGCTTAAAAGTGTTGGTTCCTAGTTCTTCGATAATAACAAAGGGCCCTTTCCAAAGTGATTAAAATTTATTATGGGCACCTTTTAGATCTTTCCTTTTATCCCATAGCAAGACCTCATCTCCTTTCATAAAACTTCTGGGTCTCGCCTTCCTGTCAAATACATTTTTTACTCTATCCTGATGTTCAGTAATGTTATCAACCAAAGCTTCCCTTTCTTCTTCCAGTTTATGCAAATACATGATCCTTTTCTCCAAAGAGTCTTTAAATGTCTGGTCTTCAATGGCCATTTGCAGTTTAGCTACTGAAAGTTCCAAAGGAATTGATACTTGTGCACCTATACCATACACCAATTCAAAGGGTGCCATGCTGATCGCTCTCTTGGGAGTAATTCTATCAACCCAAAGGGCCCCATAAAGTTTCTTGTGCCAATTCTTGCCACTATCATCTACCAACTTCTTCATGATCATTATCAAATTTTTGTTACTCGACTCGGCCTGCCCATTTCCCTGAGGAAAATAATCTGATGAATGAGCCAGAGAGATACTATGATCAAAAAATAAAAGGGATAGCTCCTGTGAAGAGAAGTAAGTAGCATTATCAGCTACAATTTTCTGAGGTACTCCAAAACGTACCAGAATATTATCTTTTAAGAAATCACACACCACTTGAGAATTAGCCTTCTTGGTTGGGATGGCCTCAACCCACTTAGTGAAATAGTCGGTCACTGTTAGGATGTAAACATGCCCTGCACTTGACTAAGGATTAACAAGACCAATGAAATCAATTCCCCATTGCTTGAACAGTTCACTTACTACAACTGGTTTCAAAGACAAGGCAACTAATTGGGGTCTCCCAAAAAACAACTGGCATTTTTCACAGTTTCTGATGAATACATAAGCATTCTTGAACATCCCTGGCCAGTAAAAACAATTTTGAATAATTTTGATTGCTGTCACAGTGGATGAGAAATGACCTCCGCAGGCTTCTTCATGAAAATTTTTAAGCAAATGTAGCTGCTGACTTTTATCCACACATCTTAGAAAAGTGCCATCAAGGCCTCTCTTATACAATACACCCTACCATATTACATATTTCATAGCCTGGAGTCTCAAATTCTTCCTTTCCTTAGGCGTTAGTCTTTCTAGACATTCTCCATAAGTTAGGAAATAAGCAATGTCGCAGAACCAAGAATTTGTCAAACTGACCATCAATACTTGAGATGTTTCACATTCTGGATTTTTAGGTTGACTTACATTTTTTGCAATAAATTTACAGAGCCCCCTTCCCTTGACAAGTTTGGTGGGCTTTATTTTTAAGTCATATTCCTAAATTTTTGTCACCCATGTTGCTCTCTTGTTCATGGCTATTTCTTGTTGCATGAGAAGCGCTTTCACAACTGAATCAAGGATGTCTACTATGGAATGAGAATGAAGGATATAGAATCTAAACTGCTTAACTGGTTTCACTACAACAAAGGCTTGTTTCTCTATGGGGGATTATTTTAGTTCATGATTTTTTAATGGTGTACTCATGAAAGTGATGGGCGCTTCATTCCCTAAAACATCCTTCTGGGTTAGAATTCCTAACAAAGTGTGATTGAAAGCATAACAGCAAATGATGAAATCTTTTTTGTAGTCGGGGTAAACTAAAGCTGGGGCATTTGCTACAGTAGTTTTGATCATACTAAAATCTTTTCTACCTTCTTCTGTCTATTTAAAGGGATTATTTTCACTCATCATTCCCACAATGTGCTTGGTTAATTCAAAAAAATATGGGACAAAGGCTCTCAATAAGTTAATCTGGCCAAAGAAATATTTGACTCCTATTCTGGTTGAAGGTAGACTGATTTGCTGAATCACTTTTACTCTCTCAGGATCGATCCTAATCCCTTCTTTGGACACAATATGGCCCAACAGGTTCCCTTCAGTCACACCATATTTTTTTTTTTTTGGATTAAGTGATATGCCATGGTCTCTGCATCTCTGTAGGACCGATTTGAGATCTCTAACATGATGTTTCCTTATTTTAGAGTACACAGTCAAATCATCAAGATAAATTACTATAATTCTATTTTTCAAATCAACAAAGGAAGAATCCATTGCCCTTTGGAAAGTTGCCCCTGCATTAATAAAACCAAAGGGCATTCTGTTATAGGAAAATGTTCCCCATGGCGTGGTGAAAGAAGTCTTGTGTTTATCTTCATTAGACACACTCACCTGATTATATCCTAAAAACCCATCAAGTAGAGACATCATTTCTGATACGGCAACCGCCTGTAAAACATGTTCCATCTTGGGCAGGGCATAATTATCCTTTAGACTAGCCTGGTTTAAATGTTGGAAATCTACATAGATCCTTATTTTTCCATTCTTATTTCTGACAGGAACAATTTTTGCTATCCAGGTTGAGTGATGAATAGGGTAAATGATTCTGGCTTTTAGCATCTTGTCTACTTCTTTCAGAATTGCTTCAAAAACATTAGGATTGTAGCTTTGAAGTTTTTGCCTGAAGGGCTTTGAATCAGGTTTAAGAGGGATATGATGGCTAAATTTCCCTTTCTGAAAATCTTTAAGCTCACCATAGTCCCAAGCAAACACATCCGTGTAGGCTGTCAACAAGATTTGAAGGTTTTTATTTTCCTGAATAGATAGAGTCTTACCTACAAATATCCCCCTAGGTTCGACTGTAGTACCAATATTCACTTTGTCATATTCTTTTTTCACATCTGACTGAGGGTTTTTCCTTGAAATGAAACTATCATCTTTTTGAGAAAACAAGTTTTCTAAGGAAACCAAACCTTTGGGAATTTTATTGCTCTTCAGTTGAACAACTTCTTCTTTCGGTAAGAACTCAGAATTAGGATCTTCACCATTTTTGTTCATTCCTTCAAAGTAGGTGGATGAGAAAACTTCTATACACGCCATGAAATCCTTAATTTAGGCATCATCTTTGAAAACTTGCAGATGTTCAATGTTATCCAGAACAATAGGTCTATATATCATCTCAACCCTGTATGTATCTATTTTAAAGTTTGGGCGAGGGAGGAGTAGCGACGCTGATACAGCTAGGGAATCAACTCTTGAATTGAGACTCCTGGGAATGGCTTCTATGGAAAAAGCTTCAAAATAATTAATTTCATCCCATACTAAGTTTCTATAATGTTTCAGGCATTCATTTTTTACTGCAAATTGACCTTTCACTTGTTTAACAATTAGTTCAGCATCACCTTTCACATCAATTGCCTTGATTCCCATTATCCTTGGCTCTTGCAACCCTAATAATAGAGCCTCATATTCGGCAGTATTATTAGTATTTTTAAAATCCAATTTGAAAGAGAAAGGGATCTATTGATCATCTGGGCCTTTAAAGACTACACCAGCCCCAGAGCCTGCGCTAGCACAACTACCATCAAACTCCATTAACCAGATTTGCTCCTTTTCACCACAGTCTACAAAAATAGGAGGAGCTTCATCTGAGAAAATCATGTAGTTACCAAACTCACAGTCTTGAAATAGGATTTGTGCCTTGGGATCATCAGATGGGATTATAGTGTATTTATTTTTAGCTTCAGGTTCCATTTTGACCTTTTTCTTTCTAATAGGAATAACAACTTCCGACCAATCCATTTTTATTTCCTCACCCATGTCTCTGCAAAAATTTCTTCTCAAAAGAATCCCATATCTTGTAGGTATATCCACTACTAAAATGGTCAACTTGAGTCTCTTATCAGGATAAGCGGCTAGAACAGCTTGGGCATCTTTAACTTGACCTATTAAGGGTACTTGTTTCCCGTCCATAGAACAACACCTCCCAAAAGTTTTAGTCATGGTTAAGCCTAAAGATTTGGAAATAGATGATGGCATAATGTTATTAGAAGAACCTGAGTATATAATGCAATTACTCAGTTTAAGACCGTTAAGGAGCAGAGAAATATAAAAGGGATCAGGCTTTCTAGTTTCATCAACTTCACATTTCAATTCTGAGGTAGAAGTAGAGGCTGAGACACTTTGATTCATAACAAATGGTAAAAGAACTGTGGGAGATTCAATTGGGTCATCAATCTGATTTACAGTACACTAATTAGATTGTGAGGGATTTGGAAGGTCACCTTTGACGTACTTGACCAACTTATCAAGTTCTTTGGGATTTAATCTTAGATATTCACTAGGAGAGATTTGGATAGCAGAAGACTTACAAAATTCTACACTATTAAAAGAGGATGTACCAGAATCTTTTTGTACAACCTTAACATCAAGAGTCCAAGGACTGGGGGAAAAAGAATTACTTATAGGATCTCTATTCTTCTGAAAAGTTCTTGATGATGTTGGAGTGTACTTTGAAGTCTTTTGATTTCGAGTAAGCATGACACAAGCGGGATCCTCAAGAGTGACCAAAATATCTCCTCTTTCTGAGTCAGATTCATATTCTAAGTAGTATGAGCCAGAGTTGCTAGGTCTGTCTTGAGGCACTTCTTCTATAGTACATTCCCCTAACACATCTTTTGTGGCTTCCATTTGCACATGTCTTTGCATATCTGGACACGAATTACCATCATGATTCGTTGTCAGGTGAAAAGAACACATGGTAGCCTCTTTTGGTGAAGCTTCAAGAGACAATTTGGGTTGATTGAAAGGCAAAAAAGGGGTTTTACCATGCCATTGATTAGGCTACTTTCAAATAATATCTTGATAAGGGGAAGGAAATGAAGATCCTTGCTTTGGTAACTGCCTCTTCAAGGCAATTAAATCATTCACGAGTCTATGGACAACCAGATCTATAGGAGAAGAAGTAGAAGGTTGAGAGTGAGGATTTTGTATGTCTTTTCTCCATTTCCCCACTATAATAAGATCATCTTCTAACTCAGTAGCCTGACCATGGGCAGTAGCTAAATCTGTGGGTCTACTCCTTCTTAAGTGAAAACCTATGTCCGGGGGCATAGAGTTTACAAAGAAACATTGTTGGTTTTCTGGGGTCGGTCTTTTGGCAGTAGGAATTCTGTGAATAACTTTGTTATATCTAGCCACATAGTCTCTCATTGGTTCATTAATCTCTTTTTCCATTTGTGTTAATTGTGCCAGCAGGGAATGTTCATCATAAACCCCTTTAAAATGTCCTTTAAATGCGGTCTTCATGGTTTTCCAGTTTGTGATAGACCCAGCGGGCAAGTGACCAAACCATTCTGTAGCTCCCTTTGAGAGGGATTGTGCAAAGAGCCCAACGGCTACACCTTCATGCTACACCACCAAAATGTTAGTAGCCACATTGAATGCATTCAAATGTTCATCTACCAAGACTTTACCATCTCTGGAAAATTTAGGCAAGACTTCTTTAATACCTTGGAGAGGATGATGGGCTCCTAAATTTAAAGGACCAACTACTGCACCCCATGGTTGAGCCATGATTGCAACTGGAAAGATTGTTACCAGTGGTTGTGCTTGAATATCAAACAAAGTCAAAGCTTTCCAAACACTAGTGGATGGAGAAGTATTTGAAGAGGCTTTAAGAGGGGAAGTAGGTCTACTCTTGGCTTTGGGCTTTGAAATGTAAGAGGTCAAAAAATGGAGGTTTTGCAAACTCTCATAAAAAGTATCAAAAATTCCCTCCTTCCTCTGGGACCTGGTATATGGTTGAGAATATAGTATTATATTATTTTATTACCTTTGGATAGCTCTATCAACAATTTGTGCTTCTTGGGCAATTGGGAGCCCCCTCAGCCACTCTCCTATATCTTCCTCTTCTTCCAAAACTAGGAGAACTTGTTGATACTAGTGATAGCTAGTCTTTAAATCCCAAGAAACAGTGTTCAAATCAGAAATTATATCCTCTTGGGTATTTTGAATGATAAGATCTGGTTGAATGACAGGAGGTAGCTCCTCGTGGTTTGGTATCACCACAACTGGTAGGACCATATCTTGTTCAAAAAAGAAAGCATTTAAAAATAGGTCTACACTATGAGCGCTCCCCAGTAGAGTCGCCAAAAATCTGTTAGTGAACAGATTTGTCTTTCTATAAATACTCTTTTAAGTTTTACCCTATCACCCTTAGAAGACAAACTATCTCTAACAGTTGGGTAAGTATCTTTTATGATCACTTCCCTCTGAATTTTGTTACAGGTACAACTCCCTAGTATTGATTTTCAATAAAATTTTAATTACGATTTAACTGGTTAGCTTTTAACCTGAAAGCTTATAAAGGTTGCAATATCATTCTTAGATGATATGCTACTGAACAATTGTAAAGGAAATAAGACTGAATAATAAATGGGAAGAAAATCACAGTTACTTCCCCGATTGCATTTCATGAAAAATAAACAACTTCTCAACTAAAGATAACAAAATATAGATAGAATTCAGATATTATGAATCCACAGACATATACATCACAGAGAAAACAAGGTGTCAACACAGGACACTTCATTTTTTCTTTGTTTTCAAATAACACAGTTTTGATAAACTTCACTGTAATATATTTTAAAAATTACTACACAGGAAATCACATGAAATTTGTTCTTTCAATAATATTCAATTTCTAATATCTATTCCTCTAACCTTCTGAATCAAAAACTATCACAACAAAATTTATTATCTCGTAGTGATGAGTTTTTTTCCGAACCCTTTAAAAGTTTTAGCAGCCAAATCTATAGTATAAGAGCACTGAGAGGGCTCCCAAAAAACACAACCTCTCAGGCAATTAGTTATCAAACTAAACCAGAAGAAAAAGGAAACACATCCTTAAGAGTTTGCATGTTAACCAAATAAAAACTAATTAACTAATTCTGGTTCTTTGTCCACAAAATGATCCTCACTCCCAACTGAAATCCCTCCTTCTTCGGTAACCGATTGGTCAGGTTTCCATTCTTTATATGCTTGGACCAGCTCTTTCGTGAATGATAGATGCGGGATCTTGGAATTTACTATCTGGGCCATTGAGGCCTCCTTACTCCACTTCAATTTCTTCACCTTTTCTATGACATTGGGAAGCTGATCCACACACATATATAACATAGATTCGATCCTTACCATCTGAGTTAAGTCAGAGGCTTTAGGATTAACCTTTTCTCTGATAATCTTTATCGCTGAGTCGAAGGCTTCTAGAGCGCCTTTCAATTCCTTCTCAACATATACTGATGGATAAGTATAGGTGAAGTTGATGACCTTCAACTCGTTCAAGGCAGCCTTCTAAATTTTCTTAGCTTCAAACTCATATTCTTTGTTTTCTGTAATGGTGCCCCTTATGAGAGAGATACGCCAGTTGATGTTCTTCCTAAGGATGAAGAAAATGGATTCCTCGACGCTTTTCAGGGATTTTTCTATGTAGAATTTGTTAAAGCCATACCTCTCTATCTCCATAAACTTTGTCATCGCCGATACCCACTTTTCCTCCTCTCCATCCTAGACTTGTCACTGGGTTTGCAATTCTTCCATTATGGCCTTTGTGTCATGAATAATAAAATGCGAATCTTTGATATATTGTTGGCCACTGTTAAGTACTTGGGACATCCACTCATCAAATAAGGATACTAGTGTTCGACCCCTTTGAACTTGATTCAACAAAGTTTTACTTTCCACCGAGTTTGGGTCAAATACCTATGAAGATTGGGTCAGTGGCTTGGCGTCAAAGTTGCAGAAAGTGTTTATGAACTGGGAGAGTGAGACTATCATCATCTTCAGTTCTTTCTTTTCTTTTCTATCTTGCCATGATGTTATCAACATCTGCTGAGCTGTCTCTTTGAAAAGGTGATTCTTTCCCGCCCTATCCATAGTCCCTAATTCAATTTTAGTGACTTCAAAGTCTTCAACTGCAACATCATGTTTCTCCTCCTTTGGTCTGTAAGTGGCTACTTCAGCTGTCCACTTCCCAGTTTTAGTATCAGCAAAAATCCGTGCTGTACTCAACTTTCTTGGCCTTGGTAGTCTTTTGAGCATATTTGCTGACTATGTCTTGCACTGGAATAGATACTGAAACTAAGCTTCATTTCTTATTCACTAAAGAGGTTAGCCATGTTGGTGTGTCATTTGTTGTTGCTGATTGTTCACCTATTTTCATAGGGGTACCCATTAAATCCAAAGTCACATCATCAAGATCGAAGAGATCTTTTCCAATTTGCTCATCTTCCCAAATTTGATAGCTTAAATCCCCAAATTTGTCATCCTCCAAATCGATTGTTTCTGCATTTTCTTGAGTCATCTTCCCTTTATTCTATGATCAAGATCTTGATCTGGTAATGCACTGAGGTGAGACCATAAGGGAAAGTTCTGCAACAGATTTATTCTTGGAATCCTTATTCCGCTACTTACCTGATGAACCCGCATTACCAATTGGTTTATGAGGATTAGAAACATAGGAGGAGGAGAATAAAATTGAAGATTTAACTTCAATCGATTTAGGACTAGACTGTTTTCTTCTTGTCTGCAGCCATTCCTCGATTAATTTAAGTACATGCTGTGTCCTGCACTTAATGTCATCTTCCTCTTCCCTTGACCAGTCAATATCAAACTCTTCATTCTCTAGGAGCCTTTTGAAACTGGGTTCAACTAAGTTGGAACCATCATTTGTCACCCCTTCTATATTAAACTATAATCTCATGGATAGAATTTGAGATATGTAGAGTCTACTATGACTTCTCTCCATAACTTGGGACTCATTTGCACAATCTTCCTAGAAATCCTCTAGATGGGGAACTGGAAACATATGAGATCTAAGGCCTAGATTCCCACTAGCAAAGTTCTTGTTATCAAAGTCTGTCCTCTTCGTGTAATATTTGAAATCAAAATGACTCAGATCATTCCAAATACTTATTGCATCTTCAATAGTCAAGCATGAAACTTTACCTAGCTGTAATGGGAAAACTTTCTCCCATTCTTTTTCTGGAAGAAAACATCTAAGTATAGTAGCAAGCTGCCTATAGACTTCTGCAAAGATAAAGCGATAAAAAGCATACCTAGGTAATTTTGTAGGGGAATCTTCAAAACCACCAATTCTAATATAAGTGAACCTAGGAAACTAAGTGTAAAAACTCCCAAATCTTGTCACAAATTGCTGAGATTCAGAACTCATTCTTCTGGCTGAATCCCCAGTCATTTCAAAATAGAGTTTACCCATAAAAGTGTCATGCACCCTTTTGTAGTTCTGAATTACATTATCTTTACGAAGAATGGGGAAATACTCAAAAACACACATTCCATCTAACCAAGGCTCATGAATCATCCCATCCCATTTCCTACTACAGGCTAAATAATACATCATATAAGAAGACATGAAAAAACTACATCTAGTGAGTTTGGAATTGTTAAGTTGTTCTCTCATAGAATCTGCAATTAATTTGGCCCAATCCAACTTCTATTTTCATTCTAAAACAATTTGAATATAATAGAACAACAAATCTAAGAATAAAAATGCCTTAGGTGACCCTCTGACTCTATGCAATATCACCATGACATCACTAATATATAGGTGCACATGACTTGTGTTGAGATTTTTGGGAAAACAAGAACCTCCCCTCTGAGCATTTAATAACCAATGCTTGGCTATTGAAGTGAGATTTGCATCTGCATTTGGTTTGAATTTAACAAGGGACTGCACAGGAGAGAAAGCAGAAAAAGTTCACTCTTGAATTTGGAAGGCCGAAGCAATAATTTCTCTATTTACAGCCAACAAGACATCACCATTTTTCTTGAGAATTGATTTAGTTCACTGATCATAGTTGCAGATACACTCATGAACTAGCTCAGGACAGACTACTGCAGGAGGGAAAGAAGTAGCTATGCACAATCCACTACTCAAAATTTCAAGAGAAGGAACATTTTCTTCTATAGACTGAGTAAGCCTATCAACAATTCCTTCTACATCATATCCTTCTAAATCCATGTTTGTCACAATGGGATTTTCACATACCAGACTAGAAACGCTTCCAAACAAGTGAAATGCATACTTCATACTTGTAAAACAAACTGATAACTATCACATAAACCTCTACATATTTCAAAAGCTCTTACATTTAAACACTGTAGGGGTTGCAACCTGACTTACCTTAATAACTATAGAAATCTCTGCAACTGGAGCTCCAAAAACCCTTACCTTCAATCTATCCGCATACAGACAATGAAAACATTTAAAAAATAATGAATGCTAAGAAGGGTTTTAAATAAGAAATACCATGGATTTGACATTTAATTGCCCATAATTAAGGCAATAAAGGCTTGGAGAATGAAGTGACCATTTGCACATGCAAACAATTAATACCACTTGCACAAAATTTTGTGCCACACAGATTCATCATGAATTATACAGCTCAGACACACTTAACCACTTCCAATACTTTTATGCATTAAAAGCTTTTTTAGGTAGGGCCCACTACTGAGTGACGACAATAATCCTTTTTCTTTTGCCATGTGTCACTTTTCAAAATCATTGAACACTCTTGAACATGGATGAACTAAGTTCAAGAGTGTTCTTATGTGTTCACCACTGTTCAAGTCTGTTCTTGCTTGATCTCTTGCCTTCATCCTTAAACTGAATATTCCATGCTTAGTCACTAATTCCCAACTTTGATCAATTAAAATTCCACACACCAAAAACATGAAGCCCCTTTTAGTGAAGACTTCATTCACCTGCTATTTCGTCATAAAAATTATGAACCGGTTTGAACACTCTTGAACACTCATGAACATAGTTCAAGGTTGTTCAAGTATGTTGAAACTTGCTCAAACCTATTCAAGAAAGGTGTTAGAAAATGATTTTCTAATTTTACACTGAAACACAGATGGACCACAAGGTTGACACTTTCACTGAGAATTTAGACATGAGGACTTAAGCAGCTTTAAGATTCACAAAAATAATATGGCGACTCTAGAAATCATTTTAATAAAAGGACAAGTACCAGACTTGGACTAATATGTAGGAATAGTGGAGAAGGTAAGATTGTCCTCTCAATCCCAAATTTCATAAAGGGAGGATCCACATTGGTTAACCCCAAAGAAGGGATCAATGCATAAATGAATCAACCTATTAAGGATAGAGATAAAGAGAAAAACCCTAACTTCCGTTTTACAGAAGAGAGCGTGTGATAGATTTAGGAAGATTAAAACTTTAATTGAAATGAATTTAAGATAAGTACTAACCTTGAAATGCTATAGATCTAAAGAATGCTATTTTCAGGTGTTTTCACTGAGTTTATAGAAAATCTACAACCAAATTTGGAACAGAAACCCCGAGACAAAGAAAACCCAGAAATCTTTTCCGAATCTGACTCAGTTCTGATTTTGACCCAAAAATGAATGTCACCTTTGACCCAAAATTTTTGTTTCTGACCCAGAATCTCTGATTTTGACCCAGAACAAAATGTCAATTCTGACCCAAAAATGAATGTCACCTTTGACCCAAAATTTCCAATTCTGACCTAGAACAGAATGTTGATTCTGACCCAAAATATCTGACAGAAAGTCTATTTCTGGATCTCGAGAGTTTTCCGAAAAGGGTATCCAAATCTGCACTCCAATTTGCTATTCTGAACCTATCCCTGCAAGAAAAATGGTTCATTTGTTGGGGGGGGGGGGGGGGGGGNGGGGAGGGTTTTTCCTTGGTCAAACCCTAGTTTTGGAATTAACCTTAAAGTATAATTGAAATTGCATAAGTAAACAAAGTAAATGAACAAATTCACCTTGCTTGTATAGAAACCCTTGTGGCAGATTCGAATCCGTCGATCCACAAGTATGTATGCACAAAATGAATGTAGAATGTAGAATTTAGGATGTAGGATGTCTCAAATCAATTGCTTGTAGATCTTCAACACCAATCTTGAATGGATCTTTGAATAGGAAGAGGCTTGGAGGAAAGTGGATGGAGAAATCTTCAACAAGAGGGCTCCATAGAGCTTGAATCTTTCAATGGCTACCAATAGATCTCCTTGATGAATTGAATGCTTGAATTTCTTTGAATGCTTGAATTATTGAGAGTAGATTCTTGCTTCAATAGATCATGTATAAATTTTGTATGGATGAAATTTCTTCTTGTGTCTTAGATGGTTATTAGTCTTAGTGAAAATGAGAGAAGAAAGCTTCCTTATATATGAATCTAGGGCACAATCTTCTAGAGAGGCCTACATAGGAGAATTAAATTCCAATTAGACCTATGCCCCTAGAAGTGGACCTATATTAAATATAATTTCAAGAGTCATTGCTCTAAAGACCAAAACAGCTGACCCAAAAGTGGGAATAGAATATTTCCAAAGCCCGACATCTGAAAACTCCAAAAACATGAAATATGGACCCTGGGTCAGAATCGAGGTCGATTTTGACCTAGGTCAAGGTTGAGGATGATCTTGACCTAGGTCAAGGTTGACATTGACCCAGAAATGTCAATTTTGACCATGACATCAAAAATCTCAGGTTTGTAGTTTAGGATGACAGAAATAGGCCGGAGAAAAGTGGAAAATGGGGAAGAACAGGGGGGAAAGTCAGATCCAAGTTAGAGACCCATTCCAGGCACTTGACATGACCCCAAACCACTTACTTGGAGGGCTAAACCAATCTACAATGGAAGTGCTTCCATCTTCTGACTATACAATTGCTAAGAACACATTGGGAATTATCACATTACCAATTAAAGTAGGTCTAGTTATTCTACTGCAGCGGGAATGAGCCTACTATTCGCTAAGGCGGGAGGTTGTAGGAGGGTTATATCTATTTCTGGTGCATGCAAAGGTAGACAACTATGAAACTAGAATGGGGGGTGGTAGGCAATGCCCTATTGTTTAGGGGGGAAACCAATTCTGCATGTAGGGGAAGGGCCATATTATATACTACACATGGGTGGGTGGGAGGCTAGCAACTATATCTTCCCTGCATAGACCCCTTCCCACTCAATCTATAGCTTATTCTAGCCCCCCTACTATTATAAAGGGTAAAGGGAATCTTCGAAAAGAAACTAATCTTTCTAGTTTTGGGTGGGGCTTCATTAATTAGCCCTCTAGAATAAGGAAGAGATAGTTCCACATGGGAATAGAAGTATCTATAGTGTAGTGTTGGCCAAGAATTGATCTCTATTTTTTGATATAATTAGAGAGATAGTCGGTAGGTTAGGATAAAAAAGTGGGGGTGGGGTGGGTTACCGTCAAGCAGAAATGCTAGGGGGAGGAGGCCACATCCTTACAGACACTCTTATTCATGTGATTCCTAGATGTCTTAATTATAACCTTTTTTTGGTTATACCTTGGTTACATGTTATTCATTTTGTTCCTTCAACTCTTCATAAAAAATTCAAGTTTATATACAACAATATCATGTACACCCTTCTTGAAGATGATAGACCAAATAGTTGCTTGCATACCGAATCCTATAATAAATTTGTTTCTAGTGAAGAAAAACAAGATCAAGAACCTAAGGATGATCCTCCTTCTACTAGTGTTCTTCCAGATGAAAATTGTGGATCCCTAGGTTTCACACTAACCTATGCTAGAGAATATAAAGTCCCAACCTTTGAACTTGAACAATCTAAACCTAAAAAAGAATCCAAAACAACAACTGATCTTTTTGAAGAGCTTAGTAACAATTTTGTTTTCTGTCTCCACTCCTAAATAACCTTTAGAAAATATCAAATCTATTTTTTATGACATAGTGACTTACGATGCTCCATTAACTCTTTATGATATGGCTTCTTGTTATGGCCTTGGTTACAATTTATTAGCGAAACATGGATTCAATGAGAATGGATGAGGAAAAAATGAACAAGGAATTCAAGTACCCTTAGGAAACAAGGGGCATGAAAATTATTATGGATTAGGATTTAATCCTTATTTGAAACAATAAACCGTTATTGTCAATGTTAACGCTATCATGAATCCTCATCCCAAAAATGGTCTAGGATGTGAGAAACAAACCATTGAGAATAGTGATAACCTATTGGTTTTGAGTCCCCTTCTTTGTCAACATCCTTGTTAGAATAACAGAGAGCGGGTGGGGGGAGGGGGGCATGAATCAGTAGCCTAAAAAATTAATCCAATAATTCAACCAAAACTTTATACCACAAATATAAAATCTCTAGATATCTTCAGTCCTACAAGATGTATGAATTTATTAAATATATGTTGCACGGTGAATATAATATTTATCCTTTCCTTAATATTTACCGAATATCAGTCTATCTTGTCTTAACCTTTACTGAAATATAGTAAATAACTTAGTTTTTACCAATCAATCCTATTTTAGTAATGTGTAAAGCAAAATATTAAAGCAATGAACCATATACACATTTGACACATGGATTTTTAACATGGAAACCCTGTTAAGGGAAAAACCACTGGGGACCGGTAACCCAACATTTTCACTCTTCTAAAGTGAGCTCTGTGAAGAGCCAACATTGTAATAGTTACAAATACACTATTAAGTGCGACCTTGTTAGAGGATTCAAAACTAACAGTTTATCACTTGACCTCACATTCACTATGCTGTCAATATGAAAACCTTTTGATACTCCTTGGGATGTATCTCAATATATAAAGGATGGTTAAATCCTACTCTGTCAAGAGATTTTCAGAATCAATGGTTAAACTAAATCAATAGATGATCTATTTATAAATACAACTTAATCTTGCAGATGTTCAAATCTATTGTAAGCTCATAATATTTCTTTGATCAATGTTCTCTTCAATTCATTTGCTCCACTTCTTTATGCCCTCTGAATGCTGTTACTTCTCTGTTGCTTGGTGTCCGAAAAATTCTTAGCTTTCTTCTTCAGCTTGTATGATCAGATTTGCACAAAGACTTCTTATCTTCACCAGAATTCTCTTCAGCATTCCTTTTTTCATAATGAATTTCTTGTCTCTATATATAGACATGATTTCACCATTTCTTTTCCTTCTTGTTTTCTTCATTGATTAATTCTTGATTCGTAAAGCATTCCATGCTTGCTTTAGTTTTATTCCGTAAATCTCTCCTTATTTTCTGGAATAAAACGTGCTTTAAATCTCCTTATCTTTAACTTTTAACTGATCAATGAAAACAAAGTAAACAATCAGTTAAATCTAAATATAGCTCCTGCCAGCTAAGTTGTTTTGTCATATCCTAACTTCAATTCTCATTGGTCAACACTTCAATTGTGATCGGTGACTACTATAGATAGCTTGGGCGTCAACTTTAGTTCTATTCTGTGACAACTACAATTAGCTTGGTAATGCTTGCTTTGGTATTAATTTCTCAGGTGACACTATCCGTCAGGTAATACTGTGAACTTCTATGCACGGGGTTCACTATCTGTTGGGGTTTACTGTCACTCGGTGTATATGATTACCGACGACAAAAAAATTGTCTCTTTAGATCTTTAAGTGTTGTGACAATATGTGTATGAGAAATCACACCATATTAAGTTGATATCAATGACAATACAATACATTAACTAATTTAATGTCTTGCATATACCTTCTGCAGCTCGGTGATCATCAAATTTGTCATCCTCAAACATTCAATCAGTTATAGTTAACCAATCTCTCCCTTTGGCATTGATGGCAACATACTACATACTATTAATACAATATGAAATATACCAGTTGTAGTTCATCAATCTCTACCAAAATTATTTTTCTATAACCAATACACATGTATGACTCTCTATAAGCTCTTCTAGCTTAGATTTGATTCTTGTAGAGTACTATCTTCATTCTTCATTCCCTTCACTGGATAGATGTAGTAGCTTCTGATTCTGTCTCTCCCTTTGTTGTAGAATCTCTTCTCCCTTTTCTGGATAGATATGCAGTGTTTAACTTTTTCAATTCTCTTCCTTAGATGGATGTTTCTTTGAATCTTTCTCTGATGTTTTCTCTCCCTTTAAATGTTCCTCTCTTTGATGGATATTTATTTTCTCTTCCTTTGGATGATCATGATATATATTTCATATGCATATAATCTCTCACGTTGACAATAATTCCAAACAAAATAATATGACTCTTCTTAATATATTCCTTGAATTTCCTCTCCATAAGCAATTTAGCTTTGTAGTAGCCAACAATTTCTCTGGTGCTTGGTGTAGATAAGTACCTTGCTGTGTACTGATATATCTTTGTAGTCCATCTCTTTTCTTGCATCAACATGAATGATCTTCTAATAATGTGTAGGTTGATGTAGCCTCCTAGTCAGCTTAGTGACCAATAGACAAGGGTCAGACCCCTAGTCTCTTTCTCAGGTCCTCAAATGTGTATTTTGGCAATGTCTTTGTGAATATGTATGCTAATTGTTCCTTGGATTGAACATATTCCAGTATCACCTCTTTCTCTTGTACTTGTTCCCTTAAGTAATGATACTTGATAGCAATGTGCTTAGTCTTAGCATGCATGAAAGGGTTCTTTGAAATGTTTATTGCACTTGTATTATCACAATAGATAATTATTGGTTCAATAATTTTCATATTCATACCTTCTAGTAATTGTTTGATCCATGCAATGTTAGAGAAATTTGAAGCAGCAACCACATATTCTACTTTTGCAATAGATTGAGAGATGCATCCTTTCTTCTTTTTTATCCATGTGACAAGTCTGTTACCCATAAATAATGCTCCTCCTATTGTGCTCTTTCTATCATATAAGTTTCCAGCCCAATCAGCATCTGTATAGACTTGAAGCTCAAATTTTCCTTCTCTTTTATACCACAGACCATAGTCTTCGGTATTCTTTAGATATCTTAGAATGCTTTTGACAATAATCATGTGTGATTCCTTTGAATTAATAGAGAATCTTGCAACTATTCCAACTGCATGTGCTATATCTGGTCTAGTATGTTCAACATACATGAGTTTTCCAATCACAGATCTATATAGGGTCTAATTTACCTCAGTTGTCTTGTCTTCCTTTGTCAATTTTCATCCGATTTCCATCGGTGTTCCAACTAGTTTCAATTCCTCCATCATGAATATATTTAGAACTTCCTTGATGTATTTGGATTGTGTGATGTAGATGCCTTCAACCTATTGTAGATTCTCTAGACCAAGAAAAAAATTGATCTCTCCAAACATTGACATCTCAAACTCTTTGCTCATTTCATAAACAAATGATTTGTATAACATATCATTACCTCCAAATATGATATCATCAACAAATATCTTAGCAATCAGAATGTTATCATCAATATCTTCTTTTAAATATAGATTACTGTTATCACTTGTTCTTACAAATCCAATACTTATGAGATAAGAGTGAATTGTTTCATACCATGCTCTTGGTGCTTGTTTCAATCCATACAAGGCTTTGTGTAGTATACAAACCATGTTTCTCTTGTTAGGATCAACAAACCCTTCTAGTTTTTCAATGTATACCTCTTCTTCTAGTATTCCATTTAGGAATGCAAATTTGACATCCATTTGGTACACTTTGAATCCTTTGAATGCAACATAAGAAAGTATAATTCTTACTCCTTCTAGTCTAGCAATGGGTGCAAAGGTTTCTCCATAGTCAATACCTTCTTCTTGTGCATACCCTTTGCATACTAGTCTTTCTTTGTTCCTTGTGACTTCTCCATTCTCATTCAGCCTGTTTCTGAATATCCATTTGGTACCAGTGACATTCTTGTCATTTGGTCTTGGTACTAATGTCCATGTTCCATTCTTCTCAATATGTTCTATCACTTCATTCATATAACTAACCCATTCCTGATTTTCAAGTGCAGTATTGACAGATTTAGGCTCAAAATAAAAAATTAAACATCTAGTGTTTAGTGACTTACTTCTTGTTCTCATTCTAGCCTTTTTGTCTCCTATGGTCTAGTTCTGTGGATGGTGTCTTTCGACATACTTGGAAAGTACCGCTTCAGATTTTTTTTCATCATTCTGATCATCATCTTGACCTTCATTCTGATCTCCATCACTGGGTACATCATTGTGAGAAATTTCTCAATTTTCAGTGTTTGCAACCTGATGCTCGGGTGCATTCTTTTGTCTCTTGGGAGTGATACACTGTTGCTCAGGTAGAGTGTTAGGTTCTTCACTTTAGAAAAAACTGTTTTAGTCTTCTGGTTCCTTTATTCTTTCCTCATTATTTTTCTCAGCAAATTCATCCACTTTGACATTTGCACTTTCAATGATTTTTTTAGAGGATTTTTTAAGACATTTATAAGCCTTACTTTTGGTAGAATAACCTAGAAATATTCCTTCTTCACCTTTGGAGTCAAGATTTTCATTTCTATCATCTTTCAAAATATAACATTGACTTCCAAAAAATATGAAGTAACTTACATTGGGTGTGTATCCATACCATAGCTCATAAGGTGTCTTATTGGTGTCTTTCTTTAATTGAACTCAGTTTAACGTGTTGACAACAGTACTGAAAGCTTCTCTCTAGAATGTTTGTGTGATTCCTTTCTCAATCATCAATGTTCTGGCACAATCAATAATTGATCTGTTTCTTCTCTCAACAATCCCATTTTTTTGTGGTGTTCTAAGTGTAGAAAGCTGTCTTTTAATTCCATGCTCATTACAAAAGTTAGTGAGTTCATCAAAAAAAAATTCTCCTCCTCTATCTGATCTTAGACATTTTAGTTCCTTTCCACTTTTTTTTTCCACTATAGATTTATACCATTTAAACATCTATAATTCTTTTGATTTCTCTTTTAAGAACGTAATAGTCATCATTCTAGAATAATCATCAACAAAGAGAATGAAGTATCTATCACCATAGTAGCTCTTTGTTCTCATTTTTCCACATAATTCAGTATGGACTAGCTCTAGAATAACATTATATGTGTAGGTTTTTCTCTTGAAACTGAACTTTGTCATTTTACCTTTTTGACAATTATTACACATGACATGGTCGGGCTTTGACATGCTCGTTAAGCCTCTTACTTTCCTTTTATTGCTTATCCTAAGTATGTTGTCAAAGTTCACATGACATACAATTTTATGCCACAACCATATGTCTTTGTTTCTAGCCATTAAACAAGTGGTATTAATATCATCAAGATAGAATAGGTTACCTTTTGTCTATTCACCATTTTCGATCAACCTTCCTGATTCATTACATATCTTTGCCTTTTTATTCTCAAATGCATCTCGGTGTCCCATGTTATTCAGTTGTGAAACACTCAATAGATTATAGTTAAGTCATTTCACCCAATATGCATTTTCACATCTGATCAGATTATTCAACATTATGGTTCCTTTACCTTCATTTAGACAAGGTGAGTCATTACCCATTCTTACTAATCCACCATTATAATATTCAAAAGTTTGAAACTTTTTCTTATTTCCAGTCATGTGGTGAGTACAACCACTATCATTAGTATAGACATCATTTTTAATAACCTTAGATATGAGTACAGTCTTAACATACCTTTCTTCTTCGTCTAAATCATCTTTCATAGCAACAAATACCACCTCAATATCTTCATCAGACTCGGTGTTAGTATTTCCATCTTTGTTCTCATACAGGTAACATGCCTTCTTTCCTTTGTCCTTGTAGTCTCAGTTATCTCTTCTGTTAGATTATTGGTTGCTTCAGTAATCTCAGTCATCACCTCTATCAAACTTCTTTTCATAGGATCTATCATTGCTTTTGTCATCTTTTATTTTTTTAGGACATCTAGCAACAAAGTGTACAATCTCTTTACATTTAAAACATACCAATGGTAATTTACCTTTGTATGTACCTTTTCCTCTCTGCAATCTTCTAGCCATTAGTGCTTCAATCTCATCAAGTTCTTGGTCATCACTATTATTTTCACTATCATTTCTCATAGTGTGTTTATGACTTGATTTACTTATTTTCAAAGAAGATTTGAATGCAGACTCAATAATTGGTAAGAAACTATTGTCAAAGTTATTCATCTCAAATGAAATAAGTCTACCAATCAAACTATCTAGAGTAACATTGTTATTTTCTACTGCTCTCATTTCTTGTATAGAAGATACTCTAATAGCATAAATAGCTAGTAAGGTTCTGATAATTTTACTTACCACTATTTCTACTTCAGTACACCTCCTAATCCTCGGATAGAATTAATAACCTCTTTGATTTTGCAGCTGTACTAAGTGATGTTTTCTCCTTCATTCATTCTTAGGTCATCAAACTTTCCTCTTAGGCTTTTTGCTGTAGCTCGTAGCACATTTTTATCTCCCCCATGTACTAGCTTCAATTTGTCCTACATTTTCTTTGCAGTGGTGCATGATTTGACATATTCAAATTCAGCATCAGAGAGTGAGGAAGAAAGTTCTATAATCATATAATTGTGTTCATACTTTTCTCTCAATTGATCAACTGTCAGAGTTCCAGTAGGTAACACAAATTCAGTATCTAAGTATTGAGTGACATCATTTCCAATACCTGATAGGTGGAGTCTTATCCCTCTTTTCCATGATGCAAATTTGTCCTTGTTCAACTTAGGCACATCCCTTTTTCTCATCTTGTGATCTTTAGCTTGAGTCTTAAAACTCCCTTCCAAGCACACAAGCTCTAATACCAATTGTTAGAATAACTAAGGGGGGGGGGGGGGGGGGGGGGNGGGTGAATCAGTGGCCTCATAAATTAATCCAATAATTCAACCAAAACTTTATACCACAAATATAAAATCTCTAGTTATCTTTAGTCCTAAAAGATGTATGCATTTATCAAATATATGGTGCTCAGTGAATATACTATTTATCCTTTCGTTGAGCTTTATCGAATAGCAGTCTATATTTTCTTAACCTTTATCGAAATACAATAAATAACTTAATGTTTACCGATCAATCCTGTTTTAGTAATGTGTAAATCAAAACATTGAAGAAATGAACCATATACACATTTGACACATGGATTTTTAACGTGGAAACCCTGTTAAGGGAAAAACCACTTGGGACCGGTAACCCAAAATTTTCACTCTTTTGAAGTGAGCTCGGTGAAGAGCCAACCCTGTTAAAGGTTGCAACACAATGCTAAGTGTGACCTTGTTAGAGGATTTAAACCTAACAGTTTATCACTTGAGCTCGCATTCACTATGATGTCAACATTAAAACCTTTTAATACTCCTTGGGATGTATCTCAATATATAAAGCATGGTTAAATACTACTCTATTAAGATATTTTCTGAATCAATGGTTAAACTGAATCAATAGATGATCTATTCATAAATACAACTTAATCTTGCAAATTTTCAGATCTATTGTAAGCTCATAATACCTCTCTGATCAATGTTCTCTTTAATTCCTTTGCTCCACTTCTTTTTGCTTGGTGAATGCTGTTACTCCTCTGTTGCTTGGTGTCCACATAATTCTTAGCTCTGTTCTTCAGCTTGTATGATTAGATCTACATGAAGACTTCTTATCTTCACCAGAATTCTCTTTAACATTCCTTTTTACATAATGAATTGCTTGTCTCTTTATATAGACATGATTTCACTATTTCTTGTCCTTCTCGTTTTATTCGTTGATTACTTCTTGATCCATAAAGATTGCCATGCTTGCTTTAGCTTTAGCTCACAAATCTCTCCTTGTTTTCTAGAATAAAACATGCTTTAAATCTCCTTCTTATCTTTAGATTTTAATTGATTGATGAAAACAAAGAAAACAATCATTTAACTCTAAATATAGCTCCTAGCAGCTAAGTTGTTTTTTCATATCCTAACTTTATTTCTCGTTAGTCAACACTTCAGTTGTGCTCGGTGACTACTGCAGATAGCTCAGGCATCAACTTCATTTTTGTTCGGTGACAACTACAGTTAGCTTGGTAATGCTTGATTAGGTATTACTTGCTCAGGTAACACTGTCTTTCAGGTAACACTATGAAGTTCTGTGCTCAGGGTTCACTGTCACTCAGTGTACATGATTACTGATGAAAAATACTTTGTCTTTTTAGATCTTTAAGTGTTGTGACAATATGTGTATGAGAAATCATACCATATATAGTTTTTGGCTAAATATTTAACAAGTCACTAAGACTACAACTTGAAAAAAGTGTATTTTAGGTAGCAATGTGTGAGATTACTCTCTCCTCTCAGCAATAGGAGAGGCTCCCTTCTTACCGCAGGTGACTTCAAGTAGAACTGAACTGTAACTCATACATTTCCCCTTGCAACAGTAATACAGGTGGCTCAAAGATTGACTTAAGAACAATCGACCGAGACAACATTGAATTTATCTAAAGATGGAGTGATACAAGAGCTCAAAGTCTTTTGTCCTCACTTCAAATAAGTACTCTATGTATCTAAGTTCCAATACTGAAGCTCAAAGTCTTCAGTCCTTGGAGTATTACAACCACTATTTTCTATAGTAACCATAATTCCCTGAAGCTCAAAGTCTTCAGACAACTTGAATTAAAGCGTTCCAATGATAAATGCAAGATAAATATTAATTTTGAGAAAGGATTAAGCAATGCAACATAAGAACACACTCATTAATTTCCAAAACCAACAACACAAAGTTTTCCAATTCTTGTTCCTTTATTCAAATGCTCAACTTTGCACAGTGAAACTCAAAGTTTTCAGAATACAAGAGAATTGTCTATAGTTTTCTTGCACACAAAAAAAGATGATTATTTACAATGAACCCCCCTCCTTATATAGGAAAAGAGGAGAGATAAAAGTGGAGAAGAAAGGGGAAACCCTCAACCACTTTGACTTATTCAAACTTTATCACTAACTAACTAACTAACTAACTAACTAACTAACTAACTAACTTTGAACTATTCAAAGCTTATCAACGACTAGCTAACTTTGACTTATTCAATGATGAAGGACATAAAGTCCCTTTAGCATGATTACATAAGAACACTTTACATATTTTTGTGTAATCTATCAAATATTCTACACTTTTACAAAAACTAATTGTCCTAACATCACTTTTTAAAGAAAATTGATGCACATCTCAAACTGGAAAAGAGACTTGTGCACAATGGCTGGGTCAGGTGCATTTGTATATTGAGCTATGTTTATGGTATTATGTGCAACAGTTTCCACCTTGGATATCTCACCATTATAACCACCCAGCTTTTTCTGAAGTTGATTCAAAGCCACTCTGAGGTTTGCCAATTTATCCATAGAACCACAACTGAAGGTGCTAATCTCTAGCTCCTGATGAATGGCTTGTGCAAACCCTGATAATTCCTGCTCCTCTGTGATCAATTCTCCATCTTTTTCCACTATCTTGTATGCAAAATCATCAAAGGACTTAACAATGGTTTCCTTATGTTCAACGCATATCTGCATGGCTCCATGAATATCTCTTATCAAGTTTTTCAAAACTTGCTCCTTGTTCACCAACTGATCCAGAAACTTCAAATACATCTCCTTTGAAGAGGCTATTTTGTAGGTGCACAAGATATAGAGATCAACTTTGGCCATCCCCTTCCATACCTCCAATTCTTCACTTAGAGTCTTTAGTTGCTGATCAAAAGATCCAACCACCTCTTGCAAATGGTCAGTTGTCTTCTTGGTGTTTCTGAAAATGTGATGTGCATCCTTAATAACCATCATGCTTTGAACTTCAACATGATTGCCCCACTCATCCATTACATTGTTATTCTTCTCTAAAAAATCAATGTGTCACTGAATTTCCTCTGAAAGTACACTCTCTTGTTGAGAAGAAAGGCTCTTCTCAAGTGCTTCATGCAGACGGATGTTTTCTTCTTTCAGCATATGTTTCTTTTGCCAGAGCTTGTCATATCTCTTTGTGAATTGATCAAGAGCATCATGAACATCCATCTGAAAACCCACAAATGACTTCTTACCAAGTTCTACCCTGGTGATCTTGTAATCCACAGCCTCAAGTTCATCCGCAAGCTTATCTCAAACAGGTTCAACAACTTCTGCATACTTGACATTTTGGTCATCAATTAAGACCTTGGAGCCCACCTTAGCCCTCTTTTTTCTCAACACTCAAAGTTTTCTCTTAGGAACAAGATAAAATTCCTCCAAGGGAACTTCAAGTTTCTTTCTCTTTTGAGTGATAACACCCAACCAAGGAGGTAGAACAAAAGATGAAGTAGCAACATCAACCGTGACCATGACAGTCAATGGTTCTATCAGAATAGAAGAAGGCATATCCATGACAGATGCCTCTACTTGTGTTGTCGACAAGATTGAATTTCCTTGAACTTTCTCCCCCATGAAAAACTCAATCTATGAAGCCAATTTGTTATTATCCATGAGTGTGTTAAGCTTGGGTAGACCTTAGGGAGCTCATCGAACACACATGATAAATATTCTCTTTGTGCTGGAGCGAAAAAGAGATGGGTGTAGCTGGGACAATAGTTGTCAAATGTGTGGGAGGTAGATGTATCATGAATGAATAAATATTTGTATCGAGAGGATACATGGGAGGTTCATCCAAGTCTGGAGCAGACTCATGCACATCTTGTACCTCAACAGCTTCTTGAACTTGCAGCACTTCAGGAGTAACCGATACTTGCAACTCCTCTTCACTATCTGAGAGATCAATCATTTCAGAACTCTTTACCTTAAGCACTATATGTGGAGTAGGAGCTTTAAACATAAGTTTACCACCCCTGATAGCCATCTTTTGGATTGTTTGAACCTCTGATGAAGAAGATTCTCCCTTGCCCTTACCCTTGATTTCTAATTTTGCACCCATAGGACCAGAAAGGTCAAAGTCTTGCCCAGGTTTAATCTTTATACTCTTTAAGCCCCTCCTCTTTAAACAAACATTCATGTTCACCAGGATACTTTGGAATCTATCCCATATAGACACATTTTCCCTTACTGACCAACATGGATATGCAACAGGTAATTCCTTAAGATGATGCTTCTGATACTCTGGATCCAAGATGTCATCATCATCCACAACCCCTTCAGGAACCTGAGTAAGGTGGAAGTCTATTATGTACTTGATTGTAAGGTAGAAATAGTCCATCTTGGCGATGTCCACCTCTGTACGTAGATCAACTCATGGATCCTCAAGACGACGAACACGAGTGAACTATCTTTGAATCTTATCATTCATTCCTCTCCAATCAAATGAACCTCGTGCCATGAAATTCTTCAAATTAACCTCTTGAAGCTCAAATTCCATGCACTTAGCTTTAGGAACTGTGTCGAGTGAATAACTGCCAATCCTTAGAGGATTACACAAGGAAATACCCACACCTAGTCTATGTAGAGAGGACTGATATGCTTGCACGACCATAAGATGACGAGATAAATTCATGAGAATGAGCTTATCTCTGGGATACCTAGGTAAGGTATATGGCTCTTCCCAGAAATACCCCACCCTAAGATAGGTGAATTTCAGAAACTAAAGAAAGATACAGCCATACTCACTTACCTTGCTCCATGCTTCGTCTGAAATCCCTTTTTTTGGAAGCTCCTTGTCAAGCAAGCATCAAAAATATCCAAAGAATGTGTCTTGCACTCTTCTAAAATGAATGCGGGTGGACCTTAATGGCAACTGATCATAGTACTCCCACATAGGTAACTGCATGTTGTCTCCCTTGGTAGATAGTCCCAAAAAAGGCCCTAGGGTAGAAACAATGTAAATTAGGTAAGAATTCATGTAAACATTACGTGTATTAGGTACTTGTGTTAGCTGCCCATATATGGTATCACTGATCAATTCTCCCCAAAACAACCACTGCCTTGACTTGAGGATCAAGGAAAAATACTTGTACATCCAAGGTTCAAAAATATTAGATTCTTTCAAACCCCCAACACGGCTTAAGAAGGTGATGAGATCATGGACCTCCTCTTTGAATTAGGATTTGTGCATCCCTTTAGGCCACCGTGCCACATTCGACCTTTTGGTGATCAACCAATTATCATTCATATATCTTAGGTAAGTTGTCTTTCCATTTTCCCATCTTTTGAGAGATTTCTCAATCGTTAGATTCATGATCACTGGAGCTGCTAGCACTTTGAAAACATGATCTATGGTATCCAGATCAAGACTGATCACCACCTTCCCATCTTGATTCTTGATCATTTTGGAGATGGGATCAAAGTTATTTGCACATGCCATCACAAACTTGGGTTCCAATGCAGCTGTTGGGAAAGTAGACACATGATGTGTTAGCTGTTTTGCCCTGACCTTGTCAAAGAAAAGGCTAATTAACGAGGATCAAACAAACCCTCCTACACTTCGAGCTCAAAGGCTCAGGTGGGTGTACCTATTGGATTCACTTCTTTCAGTGAATTAGGGGATGGATTTCTTCCCATCACACTTGATATAATAATCATTCACAGCTCTTTAAACAGAAAGGGAAAATGATTTGAATAATTGATTGATGAAGAAACTACAAGACAGACCAGAGACCAGTGCCTTATCTATTGGTCAACAGAGTCAAACAGATATGTAATCCCAGAAAACTTCTAACTCCAAAATCAAAAACCCGAATGAAATGCCTTGCAAGCCATTCTTCTCATTTCAATTCCTGGACATCATATTCATATGCAGACTTAAAATTCTCAGAATTTGAATACA
>MU224545.1:775618-820523 GCA_018584345.1 Thuja plicata
AACATATATTGCAGTTTAAGTTTCATGTGTGTTTTTTTTAGACAGTGGAGTGTCATCCAGCCAAAGCATATGTTGTGCTTATTACATATTTGAAGACAACGAGGATGATGTTTTTTTTTAGACATTTAGAAACCCGTGTTCCACTTCAAGCTTCAGACAAACATTAAGACTGGTAAATGAAAGTGCAAAGCCATGTGGGTGTTTTGAAATAATGTGAATAATAGCATGACAGTGAGGTTCACAAACAAACAGTGCTGCAGTAGTGGGTCGAGAGCATATAAAAGCCATCATATATAGCTACAGTTAACATCAAGCATAATATGACAACATTCATCAAACAACAACTAAAGGTGATATTAATGCAGAGAAGATCATTAATGAGAATAAAAAAAAATGACAGAGAATCCAACTTATCTGTATGTGCATGGTGTTTGCCTTCATAACCTCAAGTGTAACTGCAGCAACTCGCAAGAAAAGTGTAAAGCTTATGACTGAAAGATGTCATAGAGTTCAAAACCTTGCCGCTGCATCTTTCAGTCACAAGCTACATATTTAATGCTAAAGAAAACCCACATGGTGGGTTGTTGTCAAGAAAGAAGTGAAAAGATGCATAGTGGTGGTGCTTTATGGTTACACAACCAACTGGGGATAAGTCTAAAGCTGTGGCAGAGGAATTTTCCCAATATCTCAACCACAGCTCAAGGTCGACAGCAGTGATGAGGTCCCAGGTTACACAGACAACTGGGGATGAGTCCTGAAGCTATGGCTGGGACATCCCCAGTTCATAGTCAAGAGTTCATGGGCTTGACACCTCAGCCACAGCTCCAAACCATTCCAAGGTGGCAGTGGTCTCACTTTCAAATGTAGTGGTGGCGTCACAAACAGACAAGAACTCCCCGAGCCTTCAAACAAATAGCAAGTTCAAAACCCATGATAGGGATGAATCAAACTGAGTTACAAACCATTGTTTAGTGCCATATATTATGGCACAATATCAACAAAAAAATCCCAGCATTAAAGTAAGAACATGCAAACTTACAGTTTGAGCCTTGTTCAAGCAGATGAAGATCAAAAGCCATGGCTTTTATTGGAGAAGAAGGCTATAACAGTGAGGCCATGGAATGTAAAAACAACATTTTCCTTATAGAACTCATGAAACTCAGAGTTTCTCCACAGAACATGGTAGATTTCACAACATAGTTTTAGGGTTTCCACTTGCAATATGGCGGCAGCACAGAGATAAACATAAAACCCTAAGAGATGCAAATGAAATCGATAAAATGAGATGCATTGTATTTTACTCACATTTGAATTCGATTGTCAGTAAAAGTAAATGCTATGTCAGTGACAGTGCATCGACATCCCTTCAACATTGCAACCTTAGTACTTTAAGTGCCATGACACAACTGCAGAAATCTTTTCCTTTAGGATAGTCATGTCAAAAAGCACATTCATAACAAACTGCAGTTACCTCCAAATGCTCGGGTATCGTGTCGACAGTGTATGAGTAGTCAGATGCCGAGTTAGTTAGGGTTTTTTAAACTCTTGCAAAGCATGGTAATCAGGATGGATAAGTTTTCTTAGCCTTCGATGATGTGTTAGAAGATGTAAATAATGTGCCTAAGATAAAGGCTTTAACTTAGGGGTTGGTTTAGAAGTTGATAGAACCCGTTAGTTGTTAAGGGTTTTTGGAGGGAATTTTTTATTTGAATAAGCCATGCTGGCTATTTAGGGGCAATTTTTGCTTATTGTAGGAGAGTCAAAATTTAGGGGAGAATGAGGTTTAGTGAATTTCGAATTCCTATTGCTGTGGATCCATTTTTTTGTATTCCATTGTAAGTGCATATGTGTAATTTCATTTTGTGCATGAGGATTTCATCATTCCTTGCCATTATTCTGGAATTCATGTATGTAGATTTTACACAGATTTTTGAGAAGAATACAATTGCCTCACTTTTCCATACTTCTTATTGTGGTCATTACTCATAGTTCCTTTTCAATTTTCTGCATATAAGAGTAATACTTTTGCAATATATTTTAGTGAATTACATTAATTCCTATTTCATATTACATAAATATAAGCCTTTTATGGAATGTGCATGTTGTTAATGGAAGAAGTATTGCTTGTGGTCAAAACCCTAGTTGTCACCTTTTAATTAACCTATGTATTGAGTAGTGAATGATAATCCAAAGATCCATCAGAGTATGACAAGTATATGTCAGTTTGAAGCTTCAAAAAGAGTCTGAATATCCTTGGTGTATCACCTTTCTTTTATGCAAGTTTATTTACAAATCCCTTTCTCCTTTTTCCCAATTCAATTTTCAATCAGGAAGTGATATACCATATTTTATAGGAATCGGCCTAGAATCCGGAGATTCCTCTTCATTCATAGTCTACCCACTGCTAGGAGAGGTTTCCATTGTTAGGATGGAATTGTCGTGTAGCCCTAATGCCTGAGTAAGGGTGACAATTCTAAACCTAAACAGAAACATAAAGAAGAAGTTGAACAGATTTTAAAGCAAAGAATTGGCAGAAGTACAAGAGGAAAGAATTACATGGAATACTTGGTAAAGTGGAAGAACATACCAGTTGAAGATTATACTTGGATTTATCATTCTGAGTTGGATTTAGTTTAGGTCATACCCGACTCATGATTTAGAGAATCATTTCTTTTAACCCAAGGTGTTTGATGCAGGAGCATCTTGGGTTCTTGGAAATCCTGTGTCAACCAAAAATATATTTGCTTGTTTCTCGATGGCTTGTTGAAGACGTTTAGTAAACTGCTCGGTAACTTCTTTGGTGTGCTCAGTTGAACGTCCTGTTGTTGCTGCTAGATAACTAGGAGGGGGGTGAATCATTTAGTTCTAGTTATCCTATAGTCCCAAATACTCCCAGATGTATATAACAACAATTTCAAACATATAAATCAACTCGGTGAAATATAAACTGTGATCTCAAACTCATCTACCGAGTAGCAGTAAAACAAATACTCTGATTACCGATCAATGCAGATAAAGTAATGTGTAAAGAAAAATAACAATCCAACACATCCATACATATTAACACATATATTTTTAACGTGGAAACCCTGCTAAGGGAAAAACTACCTGGGACCGGTAACCCAAAATAATTCACTCTTATGAAGTGAGATCAGTTAAGAGCCAACCCTGTTAAAGGTTATAATGCACACTGTTAGGTGTGATCTAGTTAGAGGATTTATCACTAAAATTTTTTCCTTAACCAAGCATTCACTATATTTTTTTATTTCTCTGTGGCTTGTTGAAGACGTTCGGTAAACTACTTGGTAACTTTTTTGGTGTGCTCAGTTGAACGTCATGTTGTTGCTGCTAGATAAATGAGAGGGGGGGTGAATCAATTAGTTCTAGTTATCCTACAGTCCCAAATACTCCCAGATGTATATAAAAACAATTTCAAACATATAAATCAACTCGGTGAAATATAAACTGTGATCTCAAACTCATCTACTGAGTAGCAATAAAACAAATACTCTAATTACTGATCAATGCAGATAAAGTAATGTGTAAAGAAAAATAACAATCCAACACATCCATACACATTAACACATAGATTTTTAATGTGGAAACCTTGCTAAGGTAAAAACCACCTGGGACAGGTAACCCAAAATAATTCTCCCTTATAAAGTGAGCTCAGTTAAGAGACAACCTTGTTAAAGGTTACAATGCACACAGTTAGGTGTGACCTAGTTAGAGGATTTATCACTAACAGTTCTCCCTTGACCAATAATTCACTATGGGGTCAACAAGAAAATAATCAACATTCATTGAATGTCATAAGAAAAAGACTGTTAAGTCCCACTCGGTTAAGAGATTTATCTGTAACAATGGTTAAACTGATACAATAATGATCTAATTCAAATACAACTCTATTTGCAGTTTTTTAGATCTATGCTAAGCACAATAATACCTCTGATCAATATTCACTTCAGTTCCACTGATTCTTCATACTCTATTCTGCTCGATAAATGCTCTTTCTCTGTCACTCAGTGATGTCTGCAGAAATGCTCGGTTCTGTCTTAAACCAGTTTCATCAGTCATGCATGAAGTTAATCTCTTCAAAAATATGCATGTGTGCACGTGATTCATAATGAATTTCTTGTCTCTTATATGGACATCATAAACCATTTAATCTCCACCCTTAGATTTTTTCGCTTAATCTTTATCATTGATTTTGCCATTTCAACCTTCCTCGACAATTGTGTCAAAAACATATTCAATCTCCTTCGTCCGATCATCTTGAATTTTCACAGCTGTTTGATCATCATAAAAAACCTTATCGATTACCTCAAAATCATAAACAATTGCCAACTCATCATCATAGTCGGCCTTTAGTTTATTTACTCAGTCAATACCGTGATGTGTTGGTGATACCTAGATCGATTAACATTACGCTTGGTATACACTGCATTTTCTCAGTGTCCACTATTCTGACTCGGTGTATACAGAACGCTTCAATTATCGACCGCATAAGCTTTGTTTATTCCAAATCTTCAATCCATAATAGATGTTTGTAACCATAATGATAATCAACACAAGTTGACATCAATGACAATACATTAATTGATTAATGTCTATCATCACATTAGTAACTTGATTGATCATCAACTCAATGAATTCAAACATACAATCAGTTGTAGTTCATCAGTTGCTTCACCACCCGTGCTTGGTTACTATTTCTGGTTTGGCTTTACTAGCCCGTCTCGGTGTGCTCGGTGGTTTTCTATTTCCTATCTCACTGAGTGGGTTTTCTTTGTTAATTCTTTGGGGCTGACATCTACATTTAATTTTGGTCGCATAGTTAATGTTGGATCTATCTTTGGGAAGCACGTGGACCTATTTTTGGGTTGTTGCTCTTTCCTATGTTGGATCTTTGAGGACGACCTCTTTCGGTGGTTGTTGTATAAATATATTGTTATTTTCTTAGTTTAGGGTATCATGAGCATCATCAAGAGTAGTTAGAGATAATGTTAAGTTGGTAATAGCTTGAAGGTCTAGGGTTTCTTGATCTTGCATATATGAGGATTGTTTTGTAATACATTTATATTTTTATTGGTCATAACCGGGAAGATCTTATAGCCCGGCATGTATGAAGTTTGATGAAGTAAATAAATATATATGCATTCCCTTCTTCCTTCTCTGTGTTGTAAGCTTCCGAGTTATTATCTGCAACTTGGTTTGATAGATGGGAGTGCCTTTGGCCCTGGTTATCTTACCCTCCTTGTGTCAGATTCATAGTGAGACAACACCTTACTATGATAGCTAATCATAGTGGATGACCTAGTGCAACATAATTTCCTAGCCTATGTCATTAATGATTATCTTGATCTCTCCTCCATGATTCCATAGCATAAAACACTTTTCTATTTGATCGGATCATAGAGTCTTATCTTATCTTTGATGTATGATCTTGTTCTTTTCAGGTGACCACTTGTGCTCTTGCAATAACTTTCTGAGCATGATGCTAGTGGTTGAGATATTTTCTAAGTGAGGTCTCTTCAACTAGTTGACTAGGAATCTTAGTAAGCTATAGGAATTTGTTGTTTTTTGTATCCTTGGATATGGATGTATGCGTTAAGATCCTTGGTTTGGGGGATTATGTCCTTAAACTTAGCAATGTCTTATCTCCTTGCAACTCTCTCTCTCTCTCTCTCTCTCTCTCTCTCTCTCTCTCTCGCATGAGGTAGACTCACACTTCTGCTAAAGTGGGGGCTAAATGTACCATCCTAAAAATTAAGACCCTTATTAAGTGCTCATTATTAGCCCCATTTTAGTAATGTATGGGTTCCCACATTGATTTCACATCCTTCTAGCACTTTTGCATCCTAAAACCAATATTATTTATTCAAAACTTTAGAATGGCTCTAACTTCTATGCTTGATTTCCCATTTTCCATCCATTCACATAATTCATCTTCCACCCAGGTTCTATACATGCATTTTTGGATCTTGGGATTTGCTTTGATTTCTTGGGAGACTGTGGCTTTCACCACCCCTTTCTGGCACACTCCCCTAAGTCCCAGACAAAATTTCAATGCTCATGTAGCACAAACTCTATGCATATATCATCGACAAAGATTCAATAGCCCTCATTATCTTTTCCAAACCTTGTCTTCGTAGATGATCGTCTTTGACTCATGTTGGGGAGGTATTGGTTTAATTCAAAGCTTCTTATATTATTTGTTGATTTATTGAAGACGTTGGTTGAGCTCCCTCATATCACCGGTGACTCTGTGCCTGAATACTTAAATCAAGTCTCTTTGTTGATTAATTATGTTGAAAGAGTTGTTATATATATAAAGGATTTGCATATTAGTTTATGTTTATAAGTTTAAATCTTTAATTTAAACTTTATTTATTGTATATATTATTATTCTAATTCAGGGACATCACAGTCTCCCCCTCTTGGAAGATGCTTTCCCACAAGCATTCTTATATTGTCACTGATTCTTGGATCCCAAACTTAGAAATGCAATCTTTGCATAATATAGATGCCTTGATAGGAACAATGATTCATTGTGATGGGAGTAAAGATGTGATTAGTTAACCTCCATGAGATCAATAGATCTTCTTTCTTATCCAAAACACAATGGTGGTAATACTTATCTTGGATGAAAGTATGTGGTGGAATAATGCGTCATTTTGTTCCAATTGGTTCTTAGTCCTTTCTTGATGGAAGATGCACCGGGATCCCATAATTTATTTTCATCCTTGCCTTGGTGTGATTTCAAATCAACTTCTTTACTTAGTTCGAAGGGTGGATTATATATCTTGTCCATTTCAACTTTGAATAAGGGTTTAGGAATAAGTTGAAGAGTGCCTTCATTTCTGAAATTAAACTTGTCTAAATCTAGAGTTTCATCGTCTACTTCTTCAACTATTTTTTTCAATACATTATTTTTTTCTGTTATCTTGTGTTCTTCTGATATAATTCTCTATTTGTTGGAAATGATTGTCTTGGCCATTAGTCTTTTTAACTTATCTTCATGGAACTTTGATGTTATAATGTCTTGTTCTTCAACCTCAAGATGTCAAAGTGAGATACATGATGTGATTTTTATTTTACTTGTACCAGAAGCATCATTTATATCGTTCACGACTATGGATGAAAGAGAGTCGTGGTAAATATCCTTGAACAATCTCTCATAATCTGAATTATTATTTCTTACTTCAATCTTTCCTATGTCATCTTCTATGCATGATTCTTGTGATGACGAGGGGTTATCCTTATCATCTTTGTGAATCCATGCACTTGGTCTATTTGAAATACATGTCAAGTCAATAGCCTCTTCTTCCTTTCCTTGCACTAGTGGTGTTTTATGATCATTTCTTGCATTATTGTTCCTTCGATTTTCAATTTTATTTTCTCCTTTTGGTGTAACTACTTCCATTCCCTTCGATGATGCATGGATGTGAGAGACTTGTGGTGTAATTTTTTTATTGCAATCACTTGTCTCATGTTCCTCAAAGTGCTCACGACTTTCATTTTCCCTTCTCAAGTACAAGTGATGGCTTATTTGCTTCTTAGGTGAATACTTGACCCTTATCTCTATGTAGTCCTCTAGAGATATATCATCTTGAAGACCTCCTTTTAACCAATCTTGTCACCATTGATCTCGCATTTTAACTACAATGGATTATTTACTTTCATAATTTTATTCTTTTGGAAAGAAAGTAGGAAACATTGATCTATATTTAAGGGCACAATGTCTTGAATATTCATCATTTCTTCTTTTCTCCTCTTGTTTTCAACGATTCTATTGGTTGGTGTCAGTAATACTAACAATTGATCTAATTTATTCTTTGTGTCTCTTGACCATGTATTGAAGCGGGTGCTTGCAAAGTTTTCTTTTTTTCCCATTCTTATTAAACTAGCTCCTCATTTGCTTCCATTTTCTACTAATCTTCTAACTGTTCATCCCACAAGCTGACAGGTTCTTAGCTCTAATACCCATTGTAATGTCCCTTTTTAAAAAAAAAATTATGTGGACACTATGTGGGTTAATGAATAAAGTGTAGTTATGTGAATTATGAACACAATTTAATGAATTATGAATATGACTGGTAATTCCAAATGTTATAAAAATGGAAATGAATTAATGAACAATAATGCAATGATAAATGAGATAAAAATATATGACTGGTAATTCCAAATTCCACTTAGGGCCCGTTTGGGTACTGGAATACCATATCCTGGATATGGTCAATTCAGGAAGATGCTTATCCTCAAAATGAAATCCGAAATATGGACTGACCCGTTTGGTTCACCCGGAAGATGAATGAGAAGATGCATAAGGAATTTTAATTCTTTATTTTTTAAAATCTTTGAATATGGTGTGTATATATACACACATGCACACATGTGTATATATACATACATATATATGTGTGCATACACATGTGTATATGTGTATACATATGTGTATATACACACATGTATACACATATACACACATGTGTGTATACATACACACATGTGTGTATACACATATACATGTGTGTGTGTATACACACATGTGTGTATATACACATACAAGTGTGTATCCATGTATACACTTATACACATATGTGTATATATACACACATACACACATGTGTATATACACATATACACACATTTATGTATATATACACATACACATGCATGTATATATACACACATACATGTGTGTATATATACACACATATACACACCATACATATACACATACAAGTGTGTATCCATGTATACACATATACACACGTGTATATATATACACATACACACATTTGTGTATATATACACACATATACACACACTATACATGTGTGTATATATATAGACAAATACACACACATGTATATACACACATATACACACATACATGTTTGTATATATACACACATATGTGTATATTCACACACACACACACATGTGTATATACTCATCTTCCACCTAACTAGGTGGAATTGGAATTTCAAATTCCAATTCCAATTTTTACAAAAGCAAATTTTATACACACACATGTATATATATACATCCTTATAGCAATATAATATACATCTTATAGTCACGGATCCCACGAAATATTAAATTTGCTTTTGTAAAAATTGGAATTGGAATTTGAAATTCCAATTCCACCTATTTAGGTGGAAGATGATATTTCGGAATTCCAGTTCCATTTTTTTCCAAGGACCCAAACATGAAATTTGGCATTATCCAGAATTAGATAATGCCAATTCCGGTCCAATTCCTGCTGCCAAACGGACTTAGTACAACTGATAGTTCAATTCTATTACAATTATATCAATGACTGCTATATATATATGCTTGGCAGTTCGAAAGCAATATAGAATTCAATATATGTGTATATTGACTGTTTCTAATTTAAGAATATAATATATGTAAATTACCCTGTGATTCGTCTCTGATATGCGATCTGATATGTGCTCTTACTCGAGCGGATTCCACAAAGGGAGATATGTTTAAAAAATCAACTCTTCAATGTATATTTTGGATAGCCGATTCACTTAGTATATGTGCATGTCGAAGAGGCATGATGAACAAATGCCAAACTTCATTATCATTAACTGCCATTTGTTAAGTTGACACATGGTATATTTTCTATTATGGTGCTTCCTCATGATTGTCGACGTGGATAAGCAAATTGTTCGCAGTCACCATATCGTCAACGAGGATATTGATTCTCTCGATGCTCATGTAACTCAAATCCTATGTCTATGTTGCCGACGAAGGTTCAATAACCATTGTTGTTATCTTGAGGATATGTCAGCAATGCTTCTCCTGTATTTTCCAAACCTTGTCTTCGCATGTGATTGTCTTTGACTCATGTTGGGGAGGTATCAGTTTAAGTCAAAGCTTCTTATATTATATGTCAATTTCTTGAAGACGCTGGTTGAGCTCCCTCATATCACCTATGATTTTGTGCCTAAATAGTTAAATCAAGGCTCTTTGTCGATTAAATATGTTGAAGGAGTTGTTATATATATGAAGGATCTGCGTATTAGTTTATGCTTATAAGTTTAAATCTTTAATTTAAACTTTATTTATTGTATATCTTATTATTCTAATTCGAGGACATCACACTGTAAAACTACAACATCCATCATTCAAGGGTTTGGTTTCATGATTTCCTATTGGGTTTTTGTAGAGCCCAAGCTATTGCATCAACACTAGTGATCATCTCTAAAGTGACATTACATCATTGAGGTATAAGGTGATATATGTTTCAGATCTAGCTTTCATTTCATCTTTCCTTATGAAATTTAAATCCAGTTTCAAGGTTAATTCCTAAACAAGGGCTTGACCAAGGCAAACCCCTTTCCACAACCATTTCCCCTTTTTCTCTGTGTTCAGGAAAAAGTTTTAGAGTTTTAGAGCTGGATCCAGGAACAGGTCTGTAGGGTGATACCGGAGCTTTTTTGCAATTCTGTCCAAAAGTGCTTTGGACAAGGTCACCATTTGTGGCCTTTTCTTGGACAAGATTTCCATTTGAGGCCTTGTCCTTTTCCAAATCTGAAAGTTCTAGTGAAGACTAACACAAATTCTAGATTGCCATGTCTAAAAATCAGCAAAATCTGGGACTTCGACAATCGGAAAATTTAGGTTCAGAGTGCAATCTTCCACTTTCCTTTTCAGGTTTACACACTATTGTCTCAATTTCCTTGTAATTAATTTTACATATTAGATCTATATTGCTTTCATCATTTACATATCAGTCACATCACATAATCGCACTTTATTCAATAAATAATACCCAAATCCCCCATTTGCCTAGATCTTGCATTAGCACCCCTCCACCCCTTTTGGGTTGTGCTAATCAGATTTTTTTAAGAGTGGGTTTGTATTCTAATTCATAATAGGACATTTGTGCTTGATCTACATCCTAGCATTGCTCACCATTTTCTATTATACATGAACAAATGGATTGATCTATATGACAAAAAGAGAGAAGTGTTAGAAGCAAGGATAGAGTTTAAGAGATCAAACCTAAGGAATACTCTACTTCCCACTAATTTTCTTGGGGAATGAGGCAAATATTTCACACTAGAATAAGTTACTGAACAAATGCAAAATTAAATAGAAGATGAAAGTATAGATTCAAAAAAAAAAAAAGATGAAATCAACATGTCTAGAGGATGTGAAAGAAAAGTACAGCTAGAATTTTACAAAATATTATTTCCTTACAATTTTGACACTATTAATTATTTTAATATTCATCATTATATTTTTTTTTCACCGAAATAAATGGTCTTTTATAGACAAGGATATATCCAGCAATGTGGGCATATGGTCGATATTATCGTGCATAAAGTGTAGATGTAAAGAGACGATCCTTCAATTGTGGCATCATGGTTGACTTCAAGAAATCCAGTCAGTCAAGCTCAAAAGATAAGAATATAATTAAAGGGAATCTATAATACATTAGGAAAATACAAGAAATTATTGATTTGGATTACCACTCTTTTAAATGTTATATTTTTAAGTGTATATGGTATGAAGCATTTGAAAGGACACAAAGACATGATACTCATAATGGACTATTTTCTATAGATTCGTCATGGTTCCTATCGGAGGATAAGGATCCTTATGTTCTACAAATTCGTTGTGAGTAGGTATTTCTTTAACTCAAATAAGAAGCGGTAGTGGTCATTAATATATTAATTCATAGTTTATTGTGAATATATACATGTGTTTATTAATAAATAAAATTGTTATAACACACATCTAATATATGTATGTCGTTCATGTGCAAGTATTTTTCTATGAAGATATTTTGGACCCAAAATAGATATTTGTAATACATTATGATCCAAGATTAAGGCATGTATTTGATGATGCATTAGTGGATACTGAGAAAAACAATGATGAACAACAAAATGAGAGAGAGGGATTAGAGAAAATCGAAGAAATTGACATCCATGATGATGTTGAAGATGGTTATGTTTAGGCACAAGAAGACAACAATCCAGAGTTAGATGATGCTAGGGAAGATAATAATATGGATGGTATAGAAAATGACAATCCAAATACAACTAGTAACAATATAGTTGGCCTATAATTAAATTTGAATGATGATGAAGATGATGTATGTCAAGACAAGGATGATGATAATATTAAATATTTAAGAGAACATATGGACATTGACAATGATACACCAGATGACATTGTAGAAGACAATAATGTTAATGAAAATAATTTCTAAATTTTTAGAATTATTTGCAATCCATGTTTAAAAAATGATGATTCTTATGGCCTAAAATTTGAAATGCTTTAGTAATATTTGTTGTGTCAATACAAATTACTTATTTAAATATCCTTAAATTGTTCGATCTTTGGTATGAATTGTTGGTAGAAAAACATTGGATTACTTGGATGCTTCATCCATTCATTTTGTATCAACAACAGTTAATGACGACACAACAGTTAATGAAATATTAATGCACTTAACTCACAATTATTTAAATAAGCAACTTTGTTAACTTCATTATTTTTAAATAGTTTCCATTTTTATGTTGAACATAATTTTGAGCATGTAACTAAAAACATCCACAATAAATACTTTATAGCTGACTTCAACTTATTCTTTTCCTAACTGATCAAATTGTCATGTAGATTTGAACAAACTCATCCATTGATATAATACCTTGTACTAATCAATTGTAACAATGAAATTATATTCTCTACAAAAATAATACATACTAGATTCATATAAGTGATTCAATAAATATTTTAAATATCTACTTTAGAGATCTCTAGAACTACTCACACAATTGCTAATAGAGAGCAATAGAGAAATAAAATATCCTTAATTCAATCTACAAAAAGACCTATTACATAAACAATTCTACTTGTCCATGTACAAAACATTTTCATTGCTATTTTGTAATTTGTTGGATATAATAGGATATGGGCTTTGTGAAACAACGATACTTCATTGTATTTCTATAGAGAAGTATGGAATTAATGTAAAATTTTGAAGATCTCTAACAAGGATGCAATTTTGTATGCTCCATGGATGGTTCACTTAAAGCTTTATTTATGATTTTTAGGGGTTTCAGGCTAGAAAATAGTAAACACATTATACATTCATGAAATTATTATGAAGACAAATATGGCTATTATGAATTAAAAAAATTATGCAATAGAAGGAAAATAGAGTAGGAGACAATATGTAAATGGTATTTTCAATTAATTTATTTAGAAGTATTCATACATTTCATTTAATACAAGACTGTCATTTCTATTTCTTCAAAAAAAACCCAATTACATAAACTATTCTACTTGTCCCTGTACAAAGAATTTTTCAGAACCTATAAGGTTGGCCTTGGTATTCATTTTATAGACACAAGGAATGCAAAAATATACAAGCCATATCCCATATATTCTGTTACCAATCACCAATAGATGATCATACAAGATATTCTTTAAATGAAGGTTGTTACCTCTATTTTTGTACTGGAGTGAAACTGCTTGATTGGAATCTAAAAGATGGGCCTGAGGCCAAAGCACTTCCAACGTCCCAACCAGGCTTGTGAGCCATGCCATTATCACCCATGAGTGGTTATTGAGGTAGAAAATGCCAGGATGTAAGATTCTCACCATCTTCCCCTGCGAGGGATGGATTGGAAATATAAAACAAGGAGAAATGGATGGATCCAAACCACCATTTTCTATGTCTGCACCTAGAATTTTCTTTTCTTCCATCCCAAAAAATCAAACCAGAGTGGTAATCCAAGAGATGGGAATTATTTGCGAGATGTAGTGGACACCTGCAGCTGTGCCTAGAGCTTTTGATATCTCTTAGATTACCAAAGGTAATTTTAATATTTCTCTGATTACAAAATGTATTATCAACTGGTTAACCACCACAATCCTTGTATATCTCCTACAACATGGCTTGGTATAACCCCTTCTCGTTATAAAAAAATCCATTTGTAGCCTCAATCAACGCCATCCTTAACAATTAGACAAAGAAACACTCCCTTCCATTCGTGAACAACCCAAATTTAGACAACACACATAACTCATTCTACATTTATACTTTACTGTATTTAATCCAAAAAAAATAAGCAACTAGTTGTCATGTTTTAAAACATTTGCAACTATCCCAACAATAGAAAAACCTGCCATTCTAGCCTTTTCCCTTGGTTAAATGTGTCACTCAAAAGGTTTGGTGGAAACGGAATGATTTTCTGACTCATGTTTTAGATTAGAAATATGCAATATTCCATCAGTCATGATTTTATCAAATTCTTCCTACAAACACAAGGTGCTCAAGATCCTAGATATGCAGAAGCAAGCACTTTATCTTAGTGCATTTATAGAAAAGAGAATGTTACAGAAGAGAAGCATACAATGCTCAGAAGGTTAGAAAGAAGAGTGAGCCAGAAGAACAAAAGAAGAGATCTTAGGATCTGTAGAACCCAAGTAATCTGCTAGAGTGCGAAAGTGCAAAACTCAGAGGAGAAAGAACTTGGAGTAGAATCTGGATAAAATACCCCTACCATTGAAAAACTCACTGAACCAACTTTCTGACGATATCTAGTTTTCCCAAAATAGAGTCCGGATGAGCAAGATATGGCTCCCAGAAGGCAAAAATATACATCAAACTTTGATAGAAAAAACACTATCAAAATAATAGAACCAAAAAATCTAACCTTAACCATCAAAAAGATCTTGGAAAGAGATTTTCGACGATATAGAGAAGTTAGAAAAAGACCTCCGTATGCTCCAGATAGAGAAAAAACAACGAGGGAGGGTCAAAGGTCCAAAAAAAAGTTTTAAGCTCCTGGGGCTTAAAAACCCTAGCCCCTGGGCACATGGCACATGCAGGGGGCTGAGCCGGAGCTCCTTGTCACTCATGTGACTGCCGCTGGTGGTAAAAGGGGCCCACGGGGCTAGAACACCTGCCGAGCGGTGCTACAAGCGGCAGGGCCGAGTGGAGGAGCCAACAGAGTGGAGCGGGGCCGGCGGGGGCCGGTGGTGCCACAGAGGAGGGCGGCCATGGTGCTGCCGGTGGCGGGGGCCGGAGGTGCCGGTGGAGCCCACAAGTCCTGCGGGAGGCATAGCTGGCGGGGCCGGGCGCAGGCTGGGCCGCGGTGGTGCGGCGGCGGCGCCTTTGCAAATGCACTGGCTGCATTTTGAAAATGCCCAAAAGCCATTAAAAAAATGATTTTTTAAATTTTTTTCTCTGTTTTCGTGCCCGTACAGCACTGGAAACCAAATTTTTTTTGCCTCAGAGTCACGTTGTCTAAAATTGACAAGTATTATATGGATTTTAGGGTTTTTGGGTGCTCTGAGCTCAATGGAGATGTTCGTTTGAGCCCAAAATGCACTAATTTTTTTTTTTTTTTTGCATGCAAAAAAGAAACAAAAAATATCATCCTACAGAGAACCTCCTACTTCTGAGAAACTTCAACAAAACATGAACAAAGAGCCGCAGGAAGGCTCTAATACCATGGTAGAATAGGTAGAAACCTAATCTCCCAAGAACACCTACATGCATAACCCTGTCACATGGAAGAAGCAAAGAACAGAAAGCAAGAAAAATCTATGGAGGCCAAAAAGCCAGAGGCATCATCTGCACATGAAAACAATATGCTATTATGAACAATTGTATTACAATATGATAATCTGTGTTATGAAATACAAAGAGGTGATTCCTTAAAAAGGAATCACGAAACCCTAAAAGGGAAACCCTAAGGTTGGCTTAAGCAACTAGAGTGAATAGGTGAGTTAGTAATTAGATCAAAATGATTTAATTAATAACCCAAAACACTATTACTCTAACAATTACTGATGGTTTTACTTTTCATACTAATGGCAAAATATATGTCATCATTTTATGGTTTCTGACACTGTTGTAATTTTGAGCTTATACTTGTATTATGATCCTTGATGGTGTTAGGAATAAGGTGTCTCAACCTTGTATATTTCCTTACATTTGATATTTTTTTTTTTTGTATTTAATTATTTGGAAATAATATATTTAAGTTTGATATCTATTTTGTCATTTAGTTGAGTGGACATGTTGTGTTTTCACTCCACTTGGAAGATGACAAGGATGATCAAACACACTTGGAAGATGACAAGGATGATCAAACATGGTCTAGGTGAATAGAGGTTATTTGCCAAATGTCGGCACTTTGGACAATGTGTAAGGTAATCATGACTGAAATGGTTATGACAGATTCCTATGATGGTCATTAATATTTGTAATAGCTAATTGTGAAAGATTCGATGACAGGTGAAGACATGCAAGACATGTGGCAACTAATTATGTTGAGTACTGTACACTCTTCTGCAATGCGTGGGGTTCTTATATTTTCAGAGAATGGTAAAACCCTAATATGGTTATCTTTGGAAGTTTCCCTAAAAAGGGAAACACATGATATAAGCGTTTCTGGGTTGCAAATCGCATAGTGAAGTTAGTGTATTGTTGGCATGTTGTTATGCTTCCAGATTTGTCTTCAAGTGTCGATTATCTCCTGAGAGAACTTGCATTGCAAGTGTATTGTAAACATCAATAGTTTTGATTAATACATTGTGCAGGTTTTGGAGTGCTGGAGTTTTTTACCGAAAGGTTTTCCCCAGGGTAAATCATTGTGTCATTCTCTTTTTTCTATGTATGGATGTTGTTGTATTATCATTCTATAATTGATAAGGTTTAAATTTGAATTTGCACGATCCTCTTCTCGAGAGTTTAGCGTAGGGAACTATTTTCTGCACACTTAGTTTCCTTTCAGATGGTACATTGTGATGTTATGGTTATTGGGTCGTATGTGTTCCTTGTTTTATTATGGAACATGCTTTGGATATTATCTTTAATTATGATGGATATGGTTTTGAGAACCAATATGTGTTCCTGATGGTTTTAAGGAACTAATTTTGTGGATCATACTTTTATGAAATTTGTGAGCTTTATTTGTAGATTATGAGCCTAGGGTAGGTTATCTAAGTGTATATGTGGGGGTGGATTGCAATAACCAGCCGGGACAACAAGTAGCTTTCAGGATAAGTTATTGTAAGTTACTCAATTAAGTGAAAATATAATACATTAAATGGGGTATAAAATGAATTAATAAGATTAGTGTGTCTCACCCATACCTAAGCGCTAGTATAGGATAGGATAGAGAGTGAGATGATGCATGCTCATCCAGTGAGATGTCTTGGTCTGGCATAGTTGGTAAGCTTGTCTATATGAGAGGTTTACCGATGCCACATATCCTCACTTGAGTGCCAGGGTCTTGAGAGGCTGCCAGGACAGGACTCAAGGGTTAGATGTATATTATGATGACACCACCATATATACATCTTAGGTTTCTTACATGTGTCGGGTGCCTCTGGTAGAGTGTACATAGTACACCTTGTGATATAGAGAGCTTTCATGATCCCTTGTGTATTTCTTTGTGGTTTTTTGGATTTTTATCTTAGTGGGTTATGATGTTATCTCCCCAACATGGTGGGAGGGGACCTCTGGTTCCATGTGGTTGGGTGGTAGTGATTCTTTTACCATTCAAGATTCTAACGTTCTTATTTCGCTACTAGATGATCCTTGCAGCTACTGCATTCTTCTTGTTCATCTTTGGAGTTTTGCTCTTATCTGGTATATGTTGTATATCTGTACCTTGTATCAGTGTATCGGTTTGTGGTACCTCTTTGAGATATTGTATATGTACTTGATTTATTATCACATACCCTGCAACTTATGTAGTGAATGTTGATTCATTATGTATACCTTGTGGTATTGGTTGTATTTATGTTCGCATCTACATGATGATGTATTTGTTATTCCATTGTATATATGAGACTTTGTACTTGTATTTATTCTAAATAATTAATTTACTGATACATAATTCTACAGATCATGGAACCCTTGAGAATTTTAACCTATTGGTTAATTGCATTTATGTGTATGTATTGTCTTATGTTGTATTGCTTCCACATTGTTATTCACATTTGTTATGTAAACGTTTAAGGAAAAAAAATATTCCGTAAAATTAGCATCATGTTTTAGGTAAATTTCTAAAGGGCTCCCTAGCGGGGTGTTACATCTAGTATCAGAGCCAGGTTTCTACACTAGGAACTCTGGGGATTTGTATTCCATTAGGTGTATTGTAGTTGAAAAGTTGAAACCAAAAATAGACACATAAACTCTTTTATTTTTGAGACTATTAAATTATGATATTTTATTATATCTTTACTATGATTTGTTTTAAGTTTTTGTTATTATCTTCCATTGCTTTAGAAAATATGCATGTTGAGACTAGAGGTGTTTCTAGTCATAGGTTGGCAAGTTAGGCTCCGAGGCTAGGTTGTCAACAAACTCTCTAGTGCGTAATGTGAGTTGAGCTTGGGAAAATCTAGTACCTCAGTGGATCTTTGTGTGATTTATTTGGGATCATATGATATTGTCTTAGGGATGGATTGGCTAGGATCTCATGGAGCCAACATTTATTGTAGACAAAAGATTGTTAAGTGCAAAGATGACGATGAAAAATACTTTGAGATTATGGAGATTCAACGTCCTATATCTCTTCTTATGATTTCCGCAATGCAGCTCAAGTAGTGCATGCGAAAGGGATGCTATATATTTGCTGTGACTATGAATGAGCTAGATGAAGTTGGGATTAAGGACAAGACTCTTGATCCTCTTATTCTTCAAGAATTTATAGATGTGTTTCCGATTGAGATTCTGGGTATGCCACCAAAGCGTGACATAGACTTCCGTATTGATCTTGTCCCAGGAGCAGAGCCTATTTCTAGAACTCCTTACTAGATGGCCACAAGAGCTGAGTGAGTTAAATCTTCAGTTAGAGGATCTCTTAGAAAAAGGTAGCATTCAACTGAGTGTTTCACCATGAGGTGCACCTGTACTCTTGTTAAGAAGAAAGATGAATCTTTATGCTTGTGTATTGACAACAGATAGTTGAATAAGGCAACAATCAAGAATAGGTACCCTTTTCCAAGGATTGATGATCTTTTCAACCAGATTAAGGGAGCCAAGGTGTTCTCTAAGATAGACCTCAAATTAGGATATCATCAGTTGCGTATCCAGGATATAGATATTCATAAGACTGCATTCCGCACTATCTATGGATACTATGAGTTCACAGTGGTACCTTTTGATTTGACGAATGATCCATCTAATTTCATGTGCTTGATGAATGGAGTATTTTATGCTTATCTTGATTGCTTTGTTCTCGTCTTCTTGGATGACATATTGATATATTATAAATCCATAGAAGAGCATAAGGAACATATACGACATGTATTGCAGTGCCTTCGAGAGAATTAGTTGTATGCCAATGCAGAAAAGTGTGACTTCTTTCAAACAGAGGTGCAGTACCTAGGTCATGTGATTTTAGGTGAAGGTATTTTAGTGGATTCCTTCAAGATCCAGGTAATTGTAGAGTGGCCAACACCAACTAATGTGTCAGAGGTTCATAGTTTCATGGGATTGGCTAGATATTACAGTCATTTTTTACAAAATTTCTCTAGAGTTGCACATCCTATCACTTCTCTTCAGAGGAAAGGGAGGAAATTCATTTGGACAGATAAGTGTGAAGAGGATTTTTAGAACCTCAAGGAGCATTTGACTAGTGCATCTACTCTAGTAGTGCCCGATCCATTGGGTGATTTCATGATGTGTACTAATGCTTCTTTAGAAGGCATTAGAGTAGTCCTTATACAGGAAGGACGTGTGATTGCTTATGAGTCTCACAAACTCAAGGATCACAAATTGAATTATCTCACACATGATCTTGAGTTAGTAGCAGTAGTTCATGCTTTGGTCTTATGTAAACATTTTATTTTGGGACATTGGTTTGAGCTTGATAGTGATCATTGTAGTTTATAATATATATTTACCCAACCTAATATGAATGCTAGGCAAAGACGATGGATGGAATTCCTTTGTGAGTATGACTTTGAGGTCAAGTATATTCAGGGTAAGGAGAATGTGGTAGCCGACACTTTGATTAGAACGAGACATGGGATATCAACATTTACTCTTAGTGTGGATTTGTGGAGTGATATACTTTAGGTTCTTCCTACAGATACTTGGTATCAGGAAGTGAGTGTAGATATTGAGTCCGAGAGACCTTTGGAGGGTAGTTTTTAAGGCTATGTTTTGGATTCATATGGTGTTTTGCGTCACATGGGCCTGATATATGTACAACCATTAGATGTTCTTTATACATTGGTTTTACCTAAGGCTCCTCATGCACCTTACTCAACACATCTAGGTGTCAAGAAGATGCATACAAATCTTTGACAGATTTAGCATTGGTCCGGTATGAAACATGACATTGCTGATTTTGTGGCAAGGTGTCTAGAGTGTCAGAGGGTTAAGGCAAATCATCAACATCCAATAGGGCTTTTGAAGCCTAATCTTGTTCTGTCGTACAAATGGGATATCATCTCGATGGATTTAATTGTAGGTTTTCCTATGAATCCTCATAGACATAATACTATCATGGTCACTATTGATCGGTTGACCAAGGTGGCACACTTTTATCCCACGAGAGCATCCTATACAATGTCTTCAGTAGCTAGAGTCTTTATGCACGACATTGTGAGACTACACGGTATTCCATGCAGGATTATCTCATATAGGGATTATGTATTCACTTTTACATTTTGGAATTCATTATAGCATGATCTTGGATCCTAGCTAAATTTCAATTCGACATATCACCTTGAGACCGATGGACAAAAATAGTAGGTTAATCAGGTTAGAAGATATGTTGCGGATGTATGTTATGGATAGGCAGACTCATTATGATAATTATTTGTATTTGGTTGAGTTTTCTTATAACAATGGTTATCATAGCTTGATTGGTATGTCTCCTTTTTAGGAATTGTATGGCCGTCCTTTCCGTACACCTTTGAGTTGGGATAGACTAGAGGACCACATTCTGATAGCTCTTGAGATGCTTTGGGTTATCGAGCAATAGGTAGAGCACATACCTAAGCATGCGATCATAGGTTAGGATAAATAGAAGAAGTATGTAGATGCTCATAGGATGGATAAACAGTTTGCAGTTTGTGATAGGGTCTTTTGGAGAGTGCGCCCATTGAAGAGTCTGATCCATTATGGAAAGGGTTCGAAGTTGAGACCTTATTTTTTTGTCCCATTTGAGATTCTAGAGAGGATAGGACCAGTTTCTTACCATCTTGCATTGTCACCCATCTTATCTCGCATTCATGATGTTCTCCATGTTTCAGTACTTAGACGATATATTCCAAATATGAAACATGTTCTTGATTGGAATGCTTTAAAGGTCAAGGATGGGAAGTTGGATTTAGAGCCCATTCATATACTTTAGCAGTGGGATTTGAACCTCAGGGGTCATACCATCGAGAAGGTAAGGGTCGAATGGAACCCAAATGATGATTCATCAGCTATTTGGGAGGACGCAGTGAGATTTTAGGATTTGTATCCCTATTTAAAGCCTAATTCTAGGGGGTGGATGTAATACCCACCTATAGTTTTCTTTTCAATTCTTATCGCCGAACTCTTTTAGGAAATATTTGCAGGTGTGTGTTATTGTTTTAGTGATACTTGTGGATGTTGATATTTAATATTTCATTATGATTTGGTTTATATATCATGAGCAGTGGATAGTTGCATGATATCATGAGTTGATGGCTAGATGAATTCGATTATTTTCATGATTGATTATCTTCATATGATGATGTTAGTTTTGTTTACGGTTTATACTAACCCCATACTTGCATGTGTATGGTTATCATGTATGTTTTACTTTTTTGTTTGATGTGCTTGACATGGTGAGGGTCGGTGTCGTAGTTACTTGCTTGTGTGGTCCACACGATGTACCAATTTCTATCATTCTCTTTTATATGTATATATGTACATGATCATCTTTGATGCAAGATTGCAGGTATCAAACATTGGCTTCCCTGAATTTCTAGGATGAGCATGCCCTATCACAATATCTCAATGGTAAAAAGGGGAGATAACAATTGGGTCCAAATCCCAACCTAAGCCGTCATTTGTCCTGAAATAATGGACAAGTATTTGACTGACTACCCATCCAAATTTGTCAAGATGACGTGAATTAGAGAGCCTTTCCCTTGAGTATGATTGGTGCAGTTTGGTGTTGGTCACTTTTTCCTCCTTGTTGCAAGTTGTGTTGTTGATGTGAGTTTTTGTGCTTAGTGGATTAAGGGTTGATTAGGATTAACTATGGGATAATTATATCCTATAGTATATTGATATATTAAGTATCTTTATTTAATTAATTGGGATTTAATTGAATATTAAATTTAAATGGAAATTAAAGGACATAATTAGTATAAATAAATTATTATTATGTCATAAATATTATTCCTAATTAAAAATAGTTATATGCAATTTATTTGCACTTTTATTAATAAATTGAAATTATTTTTTAATTGATTAAAGGTTGTGTTTTTTTGGTGGAGAAATCTTTATTTTGAATTAAAAAATAAAGAAAACATAGAAAAATCAAATTAAAGAATTCTTTTATTCTTTTTTTGAATGTTTTATCTGATTTTTAGGTTTTGCACAATCTAGAAACCCTAGCTTTATTCAATTTTTCTTTATTAGAGGTTTTGAGAGGATTTTACATACACACACAAAGAGAGACACATAAATACATAAACATAGATTTTAAATACAAAAAACATAGATTTTTTCAGTATACAGGGTTTCAGAAGAACAAGTTTTCTAGGTCATCAGATTTGTCTGCAGTTAAAGAATATATTTTTAAAGCTTGGGAGTGAAGTATGCTTTTTGGGTTTTCTTCTGATTCAAGTCAACATGTTGTTCAAGGTAGGGGTTTTAAACCCTTGTTGTAAATCTTTCCTTTCGAAAAGATTGTCTTTATTATTTCAGCCAGTTTTTGATTGAGTGTTCTGAAATGTTTGTGTTATGTCTTTCTTCGCTAGTGAAATTGAAAAGGAAGACTATCAAGATTGTTGTGAGCAACATTTATATTAATGTTAAATCTGTTAAACCCTAGCTTTCTTTAAAGGAAATTACAGGCAAGAGGGTTAGGTATTCATTTGATTAAATCAATTAGGATTTTGAGGATTCGAGGTAGAGAATATCCAAAATCACTCATGTGGATTTCAAAACCCATTAGATTATATTTGCAACATTAATGTTTAGAAACATTCATCTTGAGAATTTACATATTTGAAAAATATACCTTATGTATAGCTTTATATACATTATGTATATAATTATATGTATATATTACAATTATAGGATTAAAGGAAAAATTCTTATTATTTAAAAAAAAAATGCATTATGGAAAAAAAATAGTTTTCTTTCATTTCTGTAATTAAAAAAATTAAAATTAAGCAAGGGGAGGGCTCGGCCCTGCCACTGCCCCAAGCTCCCCGCAATGCCACTGTGGTGAGCCCATAGGGTGAACCTGCAGGGCAAGCCCGTGGGTGAGCTCACTGGCGAGCCCGTGGACGAGACGAGGCGAGCTCTCTAGAGAGCCCAACGAAGGCTCAACCTCGCCGAGCTCATCATGGTGCTGCAGTGAGCAGTATGGGGTGAGAGACCGACCTCCCCCCAATATTTGGTGTTTTTCTAAATTTAATTAAATTTAATTTAAAAATTTACTTTGATTTGTTTTTTAATATAAATTAATATTTAAAAAATATATAAAATTAATGTTATTTAATTAGTATTTTTGGTTATTCATGTTATTAATTAATGATTAAGGTTCTGACATTTTTAGTTAATTCTATGATTAATTAATAAGATTATTTGATGTTGTTTAGGGGGTTAATGTATTTATATACAATGATGTATTTTTATATACACGTATATTTTTGGGATTTAAATATTGCATTTAAATTTGTAATATATATGCACGAGTATACAATCGAACTGATTTAGTTTTACATTGAAATTGATGGTTCTTTCCTATGTTTGAATTTGATGGTTCATGAGATTGATACTTGAACCTTGTTAGTGTTTTGGGGGTTTAGATGAATTTATGGGTTTGTTATTAGAGGCTCGGGATTGTGCATCATTGTTTGCAGTTGCTTATGTATGAGACTATTTTTGTATCCTAATTTTTATGGTTTCTGACACTGTTCTGATTTTGAGCTCATACTTGTATTATGATCCTTGATGGTACATTGTGATGTTATGATTATTGGTTCCTATGTGTTCCTTGTTGTATTATGGAACATACTTTGGATATTATCTTTAATTATGATGGATATGGTTTTGAGAACCAGTATGTGTTCATGATGGTTTAAAGGAATTGATTTTGTGGATCATACTTTTATGAGATTTACGAGCTTTATTTGTGGATTATGAGCCTAGGGTAGGTTATCTAAGTGTATAGATGAGGGTGGCTTGCAATAACCAGTTGAGGCCCACAAGTGGCTGTCAGGACAAGTTATTGTAAGTTACTCAATCAAGTGAAAATATAATACATTAAATGGGGTATACATTAAGTGTGTCTCACCCATACTTGAGTGCTAGTACATGATAGGATGGAGAGTGAGATGATGCCTGTGAATCCAGTGAGATGTCTTGGTCTGGCATAGTTGGTAACCTTGTCTATATGAGAGGTTTACCGATGCCACATATCGTCACTTGAGTTCCAGGGTCTAGAGAGGCTGCCAAGACGTGACTCAAGGGTTAGCCATATGTAATGAAACCACCTTATATCTTAGGTTTCCTACATGGGTCGGGTGCCTCTGGTAGAATGTATAATACACCTTGTGATACAAAGAGATTTGAGGATCCCTTATGTATTTCTTTGTGGTTTTGTTGATTGTTATCCGAGTGGGTTATGATATTATCTCCCCAACATGGTGTGAGTGGACTTCTAGTTCCACGTGGTCTGGTGGTAGTGATTCTCTTACCATTCGAGAGTTTGACATTCCTATTTCGGTGCTAGATGATCCTTGTAGCTGTTGCATTCTTCTTGTTCATCTTTTGAGTTTTTCTCTTATCTGGTATATGTTGTATATCTGTACCTTGTATCAATGTATCAGTTTGTGATACCTCCTTCAGATGTTGTATATGTACTTAATTTATTATCACATACCATGCGACTTGTGTAGTGAATGTTGATTCATTATGTATACCTTGTGGTATTGGTTGTATTTATGTTCACATCTACATGATGATGTATTTGTTATTCCATTGTATATGTGAGACTTTTTACTTCTATTTATTTTGAATAATTAATTTACTTGTACACAATTCTACGTTATCGAACCCCTGAGAATCGTAACCTATTGGCGAGTTGCATTTATGTGTATGTATTGTATTGCTTCTGCATTGTTATTCACTATTGTTATGTAAAATTTTTAGGAAGAAAAATATTCTATAAACTTAACATCATGTTTTAGGTAACTTTTTCTTGGGCTCCCTACTAGGGTATTACAGAGCATCTTGAGTTTGAATATCTACAAAGAGTGTCATTGCAACAATATCCATGATGGGAGGAAACTCAATACCTAATACTTTTCTTGCTGAGTAATAGGTGCACATGAGAGAGTTCTCAAACAAACTTAGATCATATGGAGCCTTATCATTACTATCGAATATCTAGAGTTTTTTTCATCCTTTGGCCTATGAGTAGACAATCTCCATCTCTTATACATTTCTTCAAGTTTGAAGTATTCTTCCTTTAATCCATGTATATAATTCCTTTGACTATGATCTGTATCCAAGTCAAACACTCAGGATATATAATCCCTAGTTATCGGCAACAGTGGTTCCCCATGGGCATCATAAAATAGTTTTTGTTTTAGGTTTGTAGTTTAATAGAATTGCCATAATTAGGTTTGTATTCACAAAGATATTTGGGACAACTAACTTTCCCAAATTGTATGTCCGTGGGTTGCTTATGGGTTCAAGCCTAAATCACCTCTTATAATGGTACATAAACAAGTCATGATCTCTCACATTCGTCCATACATCACCTAGGTTTTCAAATCTGTCTTCTAATTTCTAAACCTCAAGCTTCTTTTGTACACCCCTCTTTAACCTAGGACCATAAATGGGAAATTGGTCCATCAAATGTTAATTTAGATGTCTACCATTTTTTATTTTTTTTATCTTTTGGCTTTTTTTTCCTCATGACCTCTACTTTTGGTTTTTCCTTTTGCTTCCATGCCCTAGGTTTTTTAGAAGTCCCTTCCATATTTTCAAAAGTGAGAACAATTCAAATATAACTAAGAAAACCTACTTGGTTTGCACAAGTGATCCTAGGTGAGTCCTTTGCAAATTTGTCTCTAGTGTATCCCTCGTCAATCGTCACTTTGAATTTTACACCAAGGTGTTGTGAAATACAATTTGATCGAATCGATTATAGTTTGAGCCAGATGATCCCATTCATGTGATCCTTTACTCTGTATCAAAATGACTATTGAATGCTTGAGTTTGAAATTAATATCGATATGACAATTTAGAAGCTTTCGATATTCTTGGCTTCGCATCATATTATTTTATTCATTGTTTCCTACCATCGATGACAGTCATACATTTCTTATTGATATGTTATATCCCTTCTGTTTGCTTTTAATTCCTCCGTTATGGCTGATCAATGTGACCCTATAAGATTTCATCGATAAAACTTAACGTTTCGTCAAGACTTGTTTTGGATTCCTTAAATCTTTCATGTTCCTTCAAAGAATGCATTTTTTGATGAAAGGATGTCGTGTTTTATTGATAACCACATATATTTATAACTTCATCTTTTGTTGGGATATCTTTCATAGCTAGGCAAAACTCAACATTATACCGATGAATGTTTCCCCTTTGAAGACTTATTTTTGATATAAATTATAAGAAGTCCCATCACTGTTCCTATTATTATATATAACTTTATATTTCGAGTAGACACCTCAAGGAATTCTTAGATCACCTTTACACACTCGACAAACTTTATCATCATAGCATCATTTCCTCTTATTGATGGGATCATTTGGTGTTCCTTCGAAATAACACATATTAGGTCTCTTCAATGGAAATCACTTAGTGTCCCTCCGACCCATCACTTTTTTGATATAGCTTTGATTTTTGCTATTTTCTTCCTTGGTCATGGTAGACATAAATGTCACGACTTGACCTTTGAGACTCTTTAATTTCAGACTTATCATGCGACTTTTGACTTTGGTTGACCTAGTCGCTATGATTCGACTACGTCCCCTTTCCTTGTTATTATGTTTCTAGATTAGACCTTCTTGTCGATGCTTTGTTTAATGGTAATTGTGACTCTTAAGTAAGTTATGATGATGATTATTGTTATGATGTTATGTCATGCTGCATAATAGATGCTTTATTTTTATTATTATTATTACATGCATAAATGAGGAATTATGATGTAATTTCATTAAAATTATGTTGATTTTTATGGCTTTTTAAAAATATGTGGAAATTATTGATGCAATGATAATCGAGTACTGATACATTATTTGGCTGAGTGTGACTGAGTGGATGCAAGATGAAGATGGGGGTGTGGTTGAGGTAGAGAAGGCTCGCTCTCAGCTTTGGAGGGTACCGATGGTCCGGTTTACGCACACACCACTTAGAGATATTGTGTATTCATTTTTTTGTTTCATATTTCTTTTACCTCTCTTGAACTTTTAGATGAATGACGTGAATGTGAATGGATAAGTAATTATGTTCGTATACACTCATGTTTAAAATACACTTGTGTTACTTATGTTTGGAATATATAAATATATGTCTATATATTAATAGATGAGAAAAAGTGATGTTTTGGGCATTTTATTTCTTAATTTCTTATTTAAAAATGGTTGGAATGGGATAGGGGAGTGGAAGTTATTAAATAGGCAGCAATCCCAATTTTAGGGAGTCTGGCACACTGGGGAGCAAAGTAGATTCTTGATTACAGGAAAAAAAATAAAAAATATGGAGGATTGGAAGAGGAATTGCGAAAGGACGGAGTTGGTAATCAGAGGAAGGCTGTGGACAGCTATGGTAACAAGGTGTTAGCAGCTCAAGACTCTTTGTAATCTCAGGCTCTTTCCATGCCCTGACATAAATGCTGTTAGAAATAAGGATTTAAAAGAGTCACTGCTTGTATTTTATGAGCTACCATTTCTATTTTTCTTTAAACATTTAAAAAGAAAGCATATGTAGATTTGTTTTAACTTGCAGCTAAGTGAGCTGGGTGACTTGTATCTCATGTCGTGTGTCCTCCTTACCTATTTTTTTATTTTTTTTGTTTTGTTGATTGACTTGTCCTATTGTGAGCTACGTCTCCTTTAGATGGATGTATAAGTTCTGTTATTTGGACATCATATATGATCTTGGTTGAAGGCCGCTTCAGTGGGCATAAATGTCTCTAGTTTGCTTGTCTTAAGTTGCCACTCCATAGGCAGTAGATGGCATAAGATTTATACATTGTAGACGCCTTCTTTTCATGTTTTTCCCTCTAGTCGAGCCCTGCTATGCTTGTCCACTGCTGGTTGACTGGATAACCGCATTTAAATGTGGTGATCACAGTCATCTTTCCAAAACTGATAGTGCAACATTTTTAATGTTTCCTCCATGCGTGGTAATCCATTTCCTTAAAATCGTGTGTGGCAATTCAACATTATTATAATCTTGGGTCTTTCCCATGTAATTATGGATGGTGAAAAATTTTAGTTACCTCTTCTGTATGAAATCTATTCTATTATGCCAAATTTATGATTGTTGTTACCTTACTGAAATTGTAACATCGTACGTAAGAGGAAGACTATTAAATCATTACATTTCTGCAAGATTTATTTTGTAGTGGAACTAATTATGTTTAAGTAGTAAAACTAAGATGTCTTATGGAATCAAAATGTAATATATATTATCATCTGTGCATACCATAAATTGTGTTGTTTTAATAACCTTCCTCTGCATTTTCTCTACTATAGCAGCTCAAGGATATTTCACTGTAAGGTTAGAACCTCTACCGTGTTTGATTTGTGTCTCAGTTGTCTGGTGGTTTAGCTTCCTTGGAACATTTTGATTGCATAGGAATTAGGCTATTTGAGTTGTAGGTGTCCTGCTTCTTAACACGTTTTATAAATGTGCGATGATCACTTTGCAAGGTAGGCACTAGTGTTAAATTCTTTGCTTAAGTAATTGTATGAAAATTGAACTTGACTCCCTATTTTAAAAGGATGGACTACGAGGGAACGCACTATGTCCAACACCTGGTGTAATTGCATGGGATAAGCCAATATCAACTCCATTTAAACCTTATTCAAATTTTTAATCCTTTGAAAAACACTGTGGTAATCGCTGAAGTATAACTATCGGTCAGACGAGTCAGATAATATAATGGGCAATTGTCTAATAATTTTGGAAGAGAAATTAATAACCTTTGTCGTCACTACTTTGTGGTTTGTAAATGGAGACTAGAAGTATAATTAAGTAAGTTGAATTATTGTATCTAATTCATGATTGGCCATGTATCTTTTTTTGCAAGTATTATCATTGATCTTACTGCGACTTATTTTTTTTATACATTGCTTGCAATGCAGTTCAGAATCAGAAAGCACACTTAAATTTATTTCAAGAATAGAAAGATCTTTAAATTTATCGCTATAATGAGTTAGTTAACCTTTCGATAATAAAGGCTATTGTGTTGGGAGGGTGCTGAATGTGGAGGATTAGGGGAGGGTAGAAATGTTTTAATTATCTTTCTGTCTGCTAGTAGAAATCTAGAAATTAATGCTTTGGCCAAAGCTTGTGCATATATTTTTGTAATATGCTAGTTATGATTCATCCCTCTGCCACATCCATGTTTGTTCTACTATTAGACATAGGTGTTAGTAGATATGTTCACGGCTCCACCAGATCCATCCGACCCTTCAGTGTCGGTTGCTAGGCTTCTTGGGCAGGGTCGGTGCGTTCTTTGTGTCAAGAAGAACCCCGGGGGAGCTAACCACTCTGTGGTTGGGCGGTGAAAGTGCCTGAGCCACACTCCTATCTCGAGACAACAGATTGACACACGTCAGAAAGCTTATGAGACAGGGACATACAGATGGACAGAGGTCCGAGGTATATGCTTATTTGGTGTTATGTGCTATTTTCATTATCTTATCATCCATTACTGCATCTATGGTTCTAAGATGTATTGATGTATGGCATGTAGGTCGACATTCGAAACACTTTATGTATGGCACTTAAGGAAGTAAATTATTCTTTGTACTTTTGTGTTTACTGAAGTCTCAATGTGTAGGTCGACTTCTTATTGTAACTAATGAACCATTCATATGGTCATGTAATGATTTTGACATACGTCTGTTAAGATGTCTTTATGTGTAAAATTCTCTTGTTCTTTGATTATCTCGACATGAAGGTCAAGATATTGTGGAAGGACTTACCTTGATTTAATTTAATGAGTTGATTAGACTATGTGTAATTTGACCATATATATTCTTGTCAACTTTTCTGTTATTTACGCTTATGTGTGACATGTCATCTTTTGCAAAATTACAGTCTTTACATGTGGTATCAGAGATGAGTTTAACTCTGGGGTTTTGGCCTACTGCTTTCTAAAGCTGTGTATTTATGTGTGGGTGCATGACCTAATCTGTTACCATGAACACATGAAATAGTAACAAGGCCGGATCTAGCAACGGTCAGATTGACCAGCCCAATCAGAGGCGAGACAAAATTTTAGCTCTTCTGACCCAACAAGGGGACCTCCTGCAACAATAGGGTGCATTTATGGATCACCTTGAGAATGATATGAGGGGTAGGTGGGATGAGAACCGTCTGAATGAGGAGCAAAGGAAATTAGAGGAGGATAGGAGGATAGAGGAGCAACGGAAAAGAGAAGTTGATCTCAGGGTTGCAGAGGTAGCCGAAAATAGGGGCAAGATAGCTGAGGAGCTCATTAAAGACCTGAAAAAGGCCACACCTTCTACTTTTAGTGGTAAGAACCTTGGGGATGATGCTGAGGCATGGATCATTTTCTTGGAAAAATATTTCCATGTCCGAAATTTCTCTGGGCAATCTAGGGCAATGTGGGATACTTTCCAGCTGACAGGTGAAGCTACCACTTGGTGGGAAAATGTAATGGCAGAAAAGAAGCTTCAGCCAGGAGAGATATCATGGGAGGAATTCTTGCAGTTGTTTCACACTAGATGGTTACCTCAGTTATTCTTTGACCGAAAGGTGGCAGAGTTTTAGAATTTGATTCAGGGAGTCCTGACAGTTACTCAAATCATGAGAGATTTTGTCATTTGGTGAAGTATGTTCCACAGTACCAACAGGATGAATGATTTAGAACTTGCAAGTTCATAACAGGGTTATTTCCTGAGGTGGGTTTCAAAGTTGAAATGCATGAGCTAGAAACCACGGATTTTGCACTCAGAAAGGCTCATAGACAGGAACAGAGGTTACAAAGTTTGTCCAAGGTGAACAGTAACCATAAATGCAATACCAATCAGGGTTTCAAAAGGACACAACAGGATAATAAATTGCATAATGGTGGATGCCAACATATTCAGAATGTGAGGGGAAAAGGACAAGGGAATTCAGGAAGGAATTCCTTCAGGAAATCTCAGAACTAGAATTAGAATAAGGGAAACAACAGGGATTCCAACAGGAATGAAAACAAGAGGGACAAACCATAAGGAAAATAGGGACCCTGAGATGGGTGTTTTGTCTGTGAAGGTGATCACTTTGCTGTTAGATGCCCACAATGTTCAAATCATAGAGGCCTTCAGGCACAATATCATATTTACGCAACTATTGATCACAGGTAGCGTGATTTTTAGGCTACCCCTATTCAGATGAATGGTAAGCTTTTTGGTCAAAATGTTTCAATTTTAATAGATATACGAGCTACTGAATGTTTTGTAGATCCTAAAGTTATATCTAGGCTTTCAGTTAGAGCAAGATTTATGGCTGAACCTTGGATTGTAGAATATGGCAATAGGGCAGAGCGTCAGGTAGAGCAGTGTTTATCTTGCAGTGAGTTAGAACTCCCTGATTTTCTCATGCAAGTGAGCCTTTATGTTGCCCCTTTGGGATCATATGATGTTATATTAGGCATCAACTGGCTAAATGAGCATAAGGTCATTGTAGATTGTAGAGATAAGTATGTTGTATGCTTTGATAATGTGGTAGAATCTACAGTAATAAGGGGTGTGAAGCAACCTATTGAATTAAGGCAAATTTTTTCTATGCAGTTAAAAAGGGAAAAGAGGAAGGGGTGTATGTTATATGTCACACATGTCAAGGATATTGACAGAAATCCTAGTGTGGATGATTCTCCCTTATTACAAGAATTCTGGGATGTATTTCCAGAAGAATTTCCTGAACTTCCTCCGAAGAGAGAATTTGATTTCTCCAATGAATTGATGCCTGGAACTAAGCCACAATCTAAGGCTCTGTACAAAATGACTACTACTGAGATGTATGAACTAAAGATTCAACTCCAGTAAATTTTGGACAAAGGGTTCATACGCCCTAGCGTATCACCTTGGGGAGCCCTAGTGATCTTTGTTAAGAAGAAGGATGGTACTTTGCGACTGTGCATTGATTACAGAATGCTCAACAAAGTAACCATCAAAAATAGGTGTCCCCTTCCACGAATAGATGAGCTATTCGATCAAATGAAAGGTGCAACTATGTTTTGTAAGATCAATTTGAGATATGGATATCATCATCTCCGGATTAAGGATGAGGACATATCTAAAACTGCTTTTAGGACACGATATGAGCATTACGAGTTTGTTGTTCTACCTTTTGGCTTAACAAATGCTCTTGTCACTTTTATGAACCTTATGAACAGTATTTTTAGAGACTGTTTGGATAAGCTTATGGAGATCTTTATTGATGACATCCCGATTTACTCTAAGAACATGGAGGAACATGAAGAGAAATTGCATATAGTCTTACAACATCTGAGAGATCAGAAATTGTATGGTAAGCTATCAAAGTGTTCATTTTATCAGAAATAGATTCACTACTTAGGGCATATCATATATGTAGATGGAATTGTAGTAGATCCTACCAAGATTAAAACTATTCTTGAATGGTCTGCTCCTAACAGTGTGAGGGAATTTCAAAGTTTCATGGGGTTGGCTGGTTATTACAGAAAATTTGTGGAGGGATTCTCCAAGATTTTTGCTCCCATTACATCCCTTCAGAAGAAAGGGAAAATATATGAGTGGATAGAGGTATGTGAGAAAGCCTTTCAATTATTGAAACATAATCTCACGTCTGCTCCCATTTTGGTTATACCTGATCCCAATGGTCAGTTCACTATAATTACATATGCTTCAGGTGAGGGTTTGGGTGGTGTGCTGATGCAAGATGAAAGAGTAGTGGCTTATGAGTCATGAAAGTTGAAACAACATGAGGTTAATTATGCTCCACATGATTTAGATTTGGCTGCTATTGTACATGCTTTACAGATGTGGAGGCATTACCTATTGGGTGAGCCTTTTGAGCTAAAGACAGACCATATGGGACTTAGATATATTTTCACGTAGCCCAATCTCAATGCCAGGCAGAGACGTTGGTTAGAGTTTTTGAGCGAGTATGATTTTGGCATTGAATACATTAAAGGGAAAGAGAACAAAGTGGCAGATGCTCTTAGTAGGCGAAGGCACATTTTTTCTATCTCTACCTCTAGGACACGCCTGAGAAAGAAGGTGTTGCTTAATCTTCCAGGAGATGACCATTATGAGTTGGTCAAATTTTCTTTACAGAATGATCCATCTGATTACCATTTTGACAGATATAGTTTTGAGGATGATGGTATTTTGAGATACCAGAACATGATGTACATTGCCGACCGAGTAGGTTTGAGGAAAGTGGTACTTGAGGAGATGCACTGCGCTCCATTTTCAGGTCATCCAGGGGTAAATAAGATGATTGCCGATTTGAGACCATTGTATTTTTGGCCAGGGCTTAAGCATGATGTGACTGCTTACATAGCCCAGTGTTTGAAATGCCAGTGAGCCAAGGCTGAGTATGTCCACCCAGCGGGATTATTATACCCACACGATATTCCATAATATAAATGGCAAGTCATCAGTATGGATTTCATACAGGGATTCTCCATGACCAGGAAGAGGCATGATGTCATTTTTGTGGTAGTTGACAAACTAACCAAAGTGGCCCATTTTATTCCAGGGAGTTTGAAAGATGGATCCTTGGTTGTGGCCAAGAAGTTTGTATAAGAGAATTTTTGACTTCATGGTGTGCCAGAGACTATTATATCTGATAGAGACACCCAGATGACATCAAGGTTCTGGACAACCTTGAATGCTTCCTTGGGTACATGTCTCAACTTTAGCACAACCTACCATCCTCAAATGGATGGGAAAATAGAAAGAGTCAATCAAGTGGTAGAGGATTTACTCTGAATGTAGTGCATGGATCAACAGTACAAGTGGGAAGAGTATCTTCCCTTGGTAGAATTTGCATATAATAACTCTTACCCTGCTTCCCTAGGTATGGAACCATTTGAGGTACTTTACGGGTGTAAGTGTTGCGTTCCTATCAGTTGGGACAGGGTTGAGGACAGGATTGTGATTGGCCTTGATATGTTGTGAGAGATGGAAGAACATATGGCTTTGATATGAGATAGGCTGAAAGAAGCAACAGATTGACAGAAGAGCTATGTGGACAAGAACCACACTTTTAGACAGTTCCAAGCAGGGGACAAGGTGTTCTTGTGTGTTCGGCCCCATAAGAGCTCCATATCCTTCGGCAAGGCTTTGAAACTTGCACCATAATATGTGGGGCCATTTGATGTTTTGGAAGTCATCAATCTAGTTACATACCAACTTTCTCTACCACCCTCTCTGGCCCAAATTCATAATGTCTTTCATGTTTCATTGTTAAAACCTTATCATCCAAATGCTTCACATATTTTGGATTGGCATGCCTTGCAGGTTTAGGAACCGGGGGTAGTGCAGGCGGACCCTACCCGACTCATTGATCAACGTACTATCCGAGTGTGCAACAAAGATGTTTTGCAGTACAAGGTCCAGTGGGACCAATTCCCTGTTGAGAGTGCCACTTAGGAGGATGCAGAGGATGTGCATCGATCATTTCCTCATTTCTTCTCATAGAATTCTTTTGTTTATTCTCTGTGATGTATATAATTATGTGTGGTGTGTTTCATTTTGGTATATTTTTATGTGACATTGGGTCGATGTCTTTTCCTAGTTGGGAGGGATGTCATGACTCAACCTTTGAGACTCTTTAATTTCAGACTTACCATGTGACTTTTGACTTTGGTTGACCTAGTTGCTATGATTTGACTACGTCACCTTTCCTTGTTGTTATGTTTCTAGATTGGACCTTCTTGTCGATGCTTTGTTTAATGGTAATTGTGAATCTTAAGTAAGTTATGATGATGATTATTGTTATGATGCATAATAGATACTTTATTATTATTATTATTATTATTATTACATCTATAAATGTGGAATTATGATGTAATTTCATTAAAATTATGTTGATTTTTATGGCTTTTAAATAAAATATGTGGAAATTATTGATGCAATGGTAATCAAGTACTGATGCATTGTTTGGCTGAGTGTGACTAAGTGGATGTAGGATGAAGACAGGGGTGTGGTTGAGGTAGAGAAGGCTAGCTCTCAGCTCTGGAGGGTACCGATGGTCTGGTCTATGCACACGACACTTAGAGATATTGTGTATTCATGATTTTGTTTCATATTTCTTTTACCTCTCTTGAACTTTTAGATGAATGGCGTGAATGTGAATGGATAAGTGATTATGTTCATATATGATCATGTTTAAAATACACTTGTGTTACATATGTTTGGAATATATAAATATATGTCTATATATTAATAGATGAGAAAAATTGATGTTTTAGGCATTTTATTTCTTAATTTCTTATTTAAAAATGGTTGGAATGGGATAGGGGAGTGGAAGTTATTAAATAGGCAGCAATCCTGATTTTAGGGAGTCTCGCACACTGGGGAGCAAAGCAGATTTTTGATTGTAGGAAAAACCCAAAAAAAAAATGGAGGATTGAAAGAGGAATCGCTAAAGGATGAAGCTGGTAATCAGAGTAAGGCTGTGGACGGCTATGGTAACAGGGTGTTAGAACCTCAAGACTCTTTGTAATCTCAGGTTCTTTCCATGATGTGACATAAATGCTGTTAGAAATAAGGATTTAAAAGAGTCACTGCTTGTATTTTATGAGCTATCATTTCCATTTTTCTTTAAACATTTAAAAAGAAAGCATATGTAGATTTGTTTCCGCTTGCAACTAAGTGAGCTGGGTGACTTGTATCTCATGCTGTGTGTCCTCCTTACCTGTTTTGTTTGGTTTTTTTGTTTTGTTGATTGAATTGCCCTATCGTGAGCTACATCTCCTTTAGATGGATGTATAATTTTTGTTATTTGGACATCATATATGATCTTGGTTGAAGGTCACTTCAGTGGGCATGGATGTCGCTAGTTTTCTTGTCTTAAATTGCCACTCCATAGGCAAGAGATGGCGTAAGATTTATACATTGTAGATTCCTTCTTTTCATGTTTTCCCTCTAGTCGAGCCCTGCTATGCTTGTCCACTGATGGTTGACTGGATAACCATGTTTAAATGTGGTGATCACAGTCATCTTTCCAAAACTGATAGTGCATCATTTTTAATGTTTCCTCCATGCGTGGTAATTCATTTCCTTAAAATCGTGTGTGAAAATTGAACATTATTATAATCTTGGGTCTTTCTTGCATAATTATGGATTGTGAAAAATGTTAGTTACATATTCTATATGAAATCTGTTCTATTATGCCAAATTTATGATTGTTGTTACCTTGCTGAAAATGTAGCATCGTATGTAAGAGGAAGACTATTAAATCATTATGTTTCTGCAAGATTTATTTTGTAGTGGAACTAATTATGTTTAAGTAGTAAAACTAAGATTTCTTGTGCAATCGAAATGTAATATATATTATCATCTGTGCATACCAGAAATTGTGTTATTTTAATAACCTTCCTCTGCATTTTCTCTACTATAGCAGCTTAAGGATATTTCACTGTAAGGTTAGAAACTCTACAGTGTTTGATTTGCGTCTCAGTTGTCTGGTGTTTTAGCTTCCTTGGAACATTTTGATTGCATAGGCATTAGGCTATTTGAGTTTTAGGTGTCCTGCTTCTTAACACGTTGTTTTATAAATGCGCGATGATCACTTTGCAAGGTAGGCAGCAGTGTTAAATTATTTGCTTAAGTAATTGTATGAAAATTGAACTTGACTCCCTAGGTTAAAAGGATGGATTGCAAGGGAACGCACTATGTCCAACACCCAGTGTAATTGCATGGGATAAGCCAGTATCAACTCCATTTAAACCTTATTCAATTTTTTAATCCTCTGAAAAACACTGTGGTAATCACTGAAGTATAACTATCGGTCAGACGAGTCAGAGAATATAATGGGCATTTGTCTGATAATTTTGGAAGAGAAATTAATAACCTTTGCTGTCACTAATTTGTGGTTTGTAAGTGGAGACTAGATGTATAATTAAGTAAGCTGAATTATTTTATCTCATTCATGATAGACCATGTATCTTTTTCTGCAAGTATTATTATTGATCCTACTGTGACTTATTTTTTTATACATTGCTTGCAATGCAGTTCAGAATCAGAAAGCGCACTTAAATTTCTTTTAAGAATAGAAAGATCTTTAACTTTATCACTATAATGAGTTAGTTAACCTTTCAATAATAAAGGCTATTATGTTGGGAGGGTGCTGAATGTGGAGGATCAGGGGAGGGTAGAAATGTTTTAATTATCTTTCTGCACCTGCCAATAGAAATATGGAAATTAAGACTTTGGCCAAAGCTTGTGCATATGTTTTTGTAGTATGCTAGTTATGATTCATCCCTCTGCCACATCCATGTTTGTTCTACTATTAGACATAGGTGTTAGTATATATATTCATGGCTGCACCAGATCCATTTGACCCTTCAGTGCCAGTTGCTAGGTTTCTCGGGTCGGATCGACGCATTCTTCGTGTCAAGAAGAACCCTAAGGGAGCTAACCACTCTGTGGCTGGGCAGTAAAAGTGCATGAGCCACACTACCATCTCAAGACAATAGATTGACATGCATCAGAAGGCTTATGAGACATGGACATATAGATGGACAAAGGTCCAAGGTATATGCTTATTTGGTGTGATGTGCTATTTTCATTATCTTATCATCCATTACTACATCTATGGTTCTAAGATGTATTGATGTCTGGCATGTAGGTCGACATCGGAAACACTTTATGTATGGAACTTAAGGAAGTAAGTTATTCTTTGTATTTTTGTGTTTACTGAAGTCTCAATGTGTAGGTCAACTTCTTATTATAATTAATGAAGCATTCATATGGTCATGTAATGATTTTGACATACGTCTATTAAGATGCCTTTATGTGTAAACTTCTCTTGTTGTAATTTGATTATCTCGACGTGAAGGTTGAGATCTTGTGGAAGGACTTACCTTGATTTAATTTAATGAGTTGATTAGACTATGTGTAATTTGACCATTTATATTCTTGTCAACTTTTCCGTTATTTACGCTTATGTGTGACATGGCATCTTTTGTGAAATTGCAGTCTTTACAATAAATCACTACATCAATGTCACTTTGTCGATGTAATATCGACATTATTTTTTTGATATAACTCTAACATTCACTGGTCTCATTAGATTCCTATAGTATCATTAATCTGATCCTTTTCGGTGAACAAAAATTCATATCTCATAAAAAACTCCACCATTTGATAAAGCCATTGATTAGTTCCTTTTGTTGTATTTTTAATGAGAGTAGTAAAAAGTCATCAAAATATGGTATTTTGATATAATATCCCTTTTCAATATGATATTCCTCAGCTTTTGTAGGCATTAGAAGTTCCATTGATACCAATATCTTTGAAAAGACCAAGCACATGCTTCATTGATATACTGTGTTTTCAATGTTTCACATCATATTTATCCTTGATGGTTCATAATTCCTTGACCTCGATATAGTAAATCCATTTTTATGAGACATACTATTAGTCTTTTCAATGCAACTTTTTGGTGTAACTTGGCTCATTGGTATAACATTTCTCCTCCATTATAGACTTCACATATTATGTCGATATCTATGTTTTCACATAGGTATACTATTGTCTCTTTGAAAAATATATTTTTGATATAACTTTATCTTTCGCTATGAAAAGTTTTGCATCCCATCGGCCTTGGATGTCCCTTAGATATGTAGAATTCTGTAGTCAAATCTACACAACACAGGATGGATCTAGCTATAAAGAAGAAGGAAAAAACCAGAGCTTGCAAAATATAACATAACAAAAACAGGGCTGCTAAGGATAAAAAATCTATTATTCATTGTCGATTACATTTTTCATATCAATGCATGATTTATATAAAATCAACCACCGTATAAAAAGAAATTACAGTAAAAACAAGAAATATTTCAAAGGAGGCATACAAAGTTAAACAACACTCCTTTCACAGACTAGTTACCAGCTTCAAGGTGAAGCTGGGGTCTGTTAGGGAGTGTAGGCTAGTTATCAGCTCCATGGTGGAGTTGGGGCCTGTTAGTTTTATTTTCTGGTTTTTGATGTTGAAAACGGGTATTGGGTGAGGGTGTTTTAACCCCCGTGCTGTGCTGGTTTTCTACTGGTAGTCTGCATTTCTCATGCTAGCTATGACTGTTTGGGTCAGCCCCCTTGTCTTGGCTTCTTTTTTAATCAAAAACACTCCTCTTTAGTTAGCTTAGCATAAAAAAGGCATGCAGCTTATGTTCTCCATAAGTCCCAGGAAAGAGTGAAGTTAAAATTTGCGCTAACACCCCCCCTTAACGCTAATTAAGGAGGAAAAAAAATCCTAATGAAAGGAAGGAGGAAAGAGGGAAAACCTAGTGGGGAAAAAATAGGGCTACTGAGAATAAAAAATCTATTATTCATTGTCAATTACAATCTTCATATCAATGCATGAATTATACAAAATCAGCCACCATATAAACAAAAATTACGGTAAAAACAAGAACTATTTCAAAGGAGGCATATAGAGTTAAACAACACTCCTCTTTATTTATAAGCTTAGAATTAAAAAAAGGCATGCAACTTAGGTTCTGTGTAAGTCTCGGTAAAGAGCGATGTTAAAAGTTGCGCTAACACCCCTCCCCCCTTAAGGCTAACTAAGGAGGAAAAAAAATCCTAATGAAAGGAAGGATGAAATAGAGAAAACCCAGTGGGAACAAAACCCTCACTCAAATTATATGCTAATAAATCAAGAGAACTACTGTATTACAGTTTCTTTCACCCCGAGAAGATCATAGAGAAAGTGAAATGGAAGATAATATGAATCCCTCCATAATGTGTAGTCAATGGTAGATGCTCGAAATTGGATGTAGAAGGTGGACCATGATCTTTGAACAACATTATTTCCCTTAGGAAGAAACAAAACCAAAGATGTATGAATGAAGTCTCCCCAATCCTAAAAGGAATATGTAGGAAGAAAACTCAAAACAAATCATGTCTCCAAACTCTGCTCAATGGTCTCCATGTTGATGTTGAATGTTGCCATAAGCAATTTAGGTATTGTTGAAGATGAAAATCTAAAATCTTCTAGAAACTAATGTAGAGCACAATCAAAATAATTATGTATCTCCTCATAAGGCAAATAGATCTCCTTAAAATGTTTTGCAAATTTATCCAAACTCATAACAATCTTTGAAGAATGATCATGTAGAGAATGAAGAAGAGGGTCAAAAGGTTCTTGTTATCATTTTAGTTGCACACTAAATTGATAAATTGATTGTTATCTTACATTGGATTATGAATTTTATAGTTGCTATCTTAAGTTGCAGAATTGTTCAAATTCAGAAGATAAAAGTACACATGCAACATTTCAACTATAGACATCAGAAAGATTGCATAAAGGTACATCCATTCAACACTACTATTCATATATTGAAGACAAAATACCTTATTATTGCATTCATATTAGCATTGATGTTGTTCTCTAAGTATTGATCTAATTTAAATTTTCAAATTCATAAATTGATCATTACATTGAACATTCAAAGTAAATTTAATAAGCAAGTATTCCTTTATAGGTTACATCTTTCAGTTGAAAATATTGAGAAGACATACAATACTGAAAGTAAAAAGAAGCATGCTAGTAGTATGGAGTAGGGGTCCCATGTATTTCCTTATTGTATGATTTTTTGTCAGCTGGTCTTTTGCATGTTGAGTTTGAGCAATTGTGTCATCTGGGTCCTCATAACTTCTGCCTTCTCTCATCCTAAGTCTTTTATATTTTTACCTGCATCATGAGACAGAAAATGGTGTTAGATCCAGCTGGATCTAAGCAATGCATGAAACACAAAAAACATACTACTATTATCAACTCTTTTGGTACTGCATATCTATCAGGTAACATCAATGCAATGACTAGGTATACATCTACATTAACTAAATAAATTATCAAAGGGACATAATTTTATGAAACCTTTTACTGCATATAGTTGTTATCCTACATTAGGAAGGAATTTCTATTTAGGAAAGCAAAGCATCCACATGTCAATTCAATAAATCCAACCAGCAAACCCACATTCATACATAAATGTCATCCCACATGACATTTTCATACAAACATGGATTAACTGATTGAATCCATTAACCTAACATGGGGACTTGGTGGTGTGTGCAAGCAAGAGATGTCCACAAATTCTAAAGTATGATGCAGAAAGAAGAGAAATACAGTACACAATAATTGTTACAAAGTGCATAAATACTGTTACAATTCAACAATGTTGATGCAAATATGCAAAGCTGACATGCTGTTGTAAAAGATGCTAAAAATCAAAAGATGGATGCACCAAAATAAAATAGAAAGGCACTACAATGCTAAGAGATGCATATGAGGAGAATGATGCAATAAAGATAAATGTTCCTAATTGAGAAGTGTTATAGCCAACATGGAGCAACTTGTAGATTAAATAAGGTAACACTATACCTTATCACTGTACAAATGCAAGCATGAGATATTATGTAATGTTGTTTTGAAACAATGCACTAAGATAATTCAGAAAAAATAGAAAACACTAATGTTGTTATAGATTAGAATGCATATGTAAAAGATCTAACTGTGTTATTATAAAAAATGGAAAATCATATATACATGGTTCAATCATCAATTGACATCACATAAGTACTTTATCTCATTATTGTTTTGAATATTATCATCTCTGAATAAAAGCTATGGAAAAAGAAAGCAGTGATATCCATTTTATAACAATAGGCATATGCAAAATGAAATATCAGTATTGATTTTATAAGTGATGTGTGTGCAGAAGAGAATGAACATGTGCAAAAGGTGGAGTCAATAATGATGTATTCATATATACAATGATTCAGAAAAAGGAAGAGTTTTTCACTGTTAGTGTCCAAGAGGAGAATCAAACAGTGTGCCATATATGTTCAGAAATCAGAATGGAGAAAAACAAAGTGTATTCATGTTATGGCTTTGAATCCACTGAAGAATCAAATGGTGTTGTGGTAATTCATTCTTTTAGAGAATGAAGTTAATTTTAGCATCTATGTGTTTTAATGGTTAAAACCGATTTACATAACAACAAGATCAAGCAAACAATTTTATTCTAATATGTGTAAATGCAGTGTGATGGGTATTCATCATCTAAGTAATGTTGTCATAACAATGTTCATATTTGAATCAATTCAGAGATTTCAATGCATGTAGTAGATATAGTCAAAAGGGCAACATGTGCATAAATGAGTTTCATGATATAAACATTGCTCATGGGAGTCACAAGCCCGTGCTCGAACCCCATGGGTGATGATTTTTATAAAGATAAATGAACAATGTATTTTTACACTAAGAAGAAAACTGCATATTCTTGTGAGAAATCAACATATAATATCTTTAGTCTAAGTTCAAAAAATATCCACGGTTCCTCTAGCAGACAGAAGTGTTTTATGTTTTCATAATCATGCTTTAATCAAACATTGAATGTTTTTCAAACAAGAAATGTTTATTTTTCCGGAAACAAAAAGAAGATATGTTTATGCTTACGACAATATGGTCATGTTTTTTTCAAAGAAAACATTAAAAAAATAGCAACTGGAGTTACATCGTATACAGGTTGAATACATAAATGTTTTCACAGCTCAAGGATACAGAGTTTGATTTCAACAAAAAGAGGATTTGATTTTTCAATAATGTGATGTCATGTAACTGATTGAATGTTTGAAGATATTAAGTTGATGATCATGCAAGGCATTAAATCAGTTAATGTATTGTATTGTCATTGATGTAAACTTGATATAATCTATATGGTCATTGTAATACTACCAAAGACTTCAAAGAACTAATGAATCGAAGGCTATGCTATCAATAATGTATATAAGTCAAGTATTCACTAAGTGACTACATACACCAACGGAGTGCACCCGATGGCCAGAGTAAAAGACCAAATTCATAGTGTTGCCCGACGAGGAAATGCACAACATTTTCACGAGAAAAGTTACAGTGTTGCCCAACGAGCAAAACACAGGGTAACCCGACGGACAAAATTTCAGTGTTGCCCGACAGAAAAGACAAGGACGGAGATCCCGATGACAACTGAAGTCACACTGATGAAATAGTTAGTTATCATTGATGACTAACTAAAGTGTTGACCGACAGAACAGAGAGTTCAAAAAATGAAAAAATGCTTAGCTGTCAAGAAGCTAAATATAGAGTTAACAGATACTTATCATTGTTTTAATCATCCAGACAAAGCCAGAGATAAGTAATTGATTTAAAGCTACTTTGTCCAGTTGGCAAGAAGATCTCTACAAGATCAGACTGGAGATTTTCTATAAATCTATTGGCAAAGATTGGTGAACACACCAAGATCAAGAATGCCAAGAAAAGAGGAAATCATGTCTATAAGAGACAAACTCAATTCATTATGAATTGTGTGTGTGGGGTGAACAAGAGAAGAGGAAAGATGCTAAAGGAAACTCGAAGGAGAAGAAAGTCTTCATTTCAGTCCTGATCAACAAGCTAAAGGAAGAGCTAGATTCTGCAGATACTGACGAACAGTGAGACAAGCATCACAGAGCAGAACAAGTGTGGAGCAAAGGTATATATTAGACTATATTGATCAGTGAAGTAATGGACCTACAATAGATCTAAAATTCTGCAATTGAGTTGTATGTATGAACAAATCATTAGTGTTTCAGTTTAAACATTGAAGCATATAAGCCTCTTAACCGAACAAGACTTAAAAGTATTTTTTAATTGAGATATATCCCAAGGAGTATCAAAAAGTTTGATCACAAAAGTAGCATTGGATATGCACGATACCCATTGACAGGCCAAGTGAGTGTTTTCTCAAGGATGGTAGCATTAGATGCCAAATACTAGTTGACAAACTATTTCTAAATCCTCTAACAAGGTCACACCTAACAGTGTGTTTGTAACCTTTAACATGGTTGACTCTTAATAGGGCTCACTTCAAAAGAGTGAAAATTTGGGGTATCGGTCATAGTGGTTTTCCCTTAACATGTTTTCCATGTTAAAAATCCATGTGTTATGTGTGTATGATTTATTTCTTTACTATTTTGTATCTTACATAGTTAATTCATGGTTGATCGGTATACTCTACATATTTACTGTGTTTCGGTAAATAGTTAACTGCTTATCGGTAATATTACAGAAGAGAGATTAGCAAAGCAATCCAAAAAGTGGAAAATTGATTAAAGTATTTCAAGGCATACATCTTTTAGGATAGAAGATAACTTGAGACATAATTTGTGGTTATAATTTTGAAGGGTTGATTTAAGGATTAATTTTTGAGGCAACTGATTCACCCCCCCCCCC
>MU224545.1:821022-834596 GCA_018584345.1 Thuja plicata
AAGAACCTTACTGCCTACTTATGCTATTAGAGTATCTACCATTCAAGAAATGAGAGCAGTAGCAAATAGAAATGTTACTCTAGACAGTTTGATTGGAAGACTGATTTCATTTGAGATGAATAACTTTGATAATAGTGTCTTACCAAATATAGAGTCTGCATTCAAAACCTCTATGAGAGTAAGTAAATCAAGTCATAAAAAAACCATGAGAAAAGATAGTGATAGTGAAAGTGAAGAACATGATCTTGATGAAATTGAAGCACTTATGGCTAGAAGAATGCAAAGAGGCAAAGGTAAATACAAAGGTAAATTACCACTTGTTTGTTTTAATTGCAAAAAGATTGGACACTTCGCTGCAAGATGTACTAACAAAAGAAAAGATGACAGAAGTAATGACATATCATTTGAAAAGAAGTCTGACAAAGGTGATTACAGAAGCTAAGAAAATCAGAAAGAAGAGATACCTGAGACTATAAGGACAAAGGAAAGAAGGCTAGTTACCTAGAAAAATGCAAAGATGATGATACTGACACCGAATCTGATGAAGACATCGAGATGGTATTTGTGGCTATAAAGGATGATTCAAATGATGATGAAGAAAGGTATGTAGAAACAAATCTCATATCTAAGGTTAGCAAAAATGATGTTTGGATCATATATAGTGCTTTCACTCACCATATGACCGGTGATAAGCAAAATTTTGAGACTTTTGAATACTATAAAGGTGGTTCAGTAAGAATGGGTAATGAAACACCTTGTCCAGTTGAAGGTAGAGGAACAATAATGTCGATAACCAGATAAAATGTGAAAATGCTTTTTGGGTAAATGGATTGAATTATAATCTATTGAGTGTTTCTCATTTGAATAATTTAGGTCACAAAGTAGCATTTGAAAATAAGAAGGCAGAGATCTTCAATAAATCAGGAAATCTGATTGGTACTGGTGAGCAGACAAAAGGTAACTTATTCTATCTGAATGATCCCAACTCCACTTGTTTGATTGCTACAAACAAAGACATATGGTTATGGCACAAAATATTGTGTCATGTGAACTTTGATAACATGATAAAGATTAGCAAAAAGAGAAATGTCAGAGGCTTACCAATGATTACCAAGCCCGACAACATCATGTGTAAGAATTGTCAAAAAGGTAAAATGACAAAGTCTAGTTTTAAAACAAAAACCCATACATCTGATGCAATTATAGAATTAGTCCATACTGATTTATGTGGACCTATGAGGACAAAGAGTTATTATGGAGATAGATAATTTATTCTCTTTGTTGATGATTAATCTAGAATGATGACAGTCATGTTTCTAAAAGATAAATTAGAAGCATTTAAGATGTTTAAATGGTACAAAGCGATGGTTGAGAAGAAAAATGGTAAGGATTTAAAATACTTAAGATTAGATAGAGGAGGGGAATTTATTTTATACGAATTCACTAACTTTTGTAATGAGCATGGAATCAAAAGACATGTCTCTGCACCAAGAACACCACAACATAATGGAATTGTTGAAAGAAGGAACATATCCATAGTTGATTGTGCAAGGACACTGATGATAGAGAAAGGCATAACCCAAATCTTTTGGAGGGAAGCTGTTAGTACTACTATCTACACATTGACCATAGTAAAATTAAAGAAAGACACCAAAAAGACACCTTATGAGCTATGGTATGGATACACACCCAATGTAAGTTATTTAAATTTTTTTTGCAGTCAATGTTATATCTTAAAATATGATAGAAATGGAAAAATTGACTGCAAGAGTGTTGAAGGAATTTTTATAGGGTATTCTACCAAGAGAAAGGCTTATAAATGTCTAAACAAATCCTCTAACAAAATTGTTGAAAGTGTAAATGTAAAGATAGATGAATTTGCAGAGAAGAATGAAAAGGAAAGCACTAAAGAATCAACGGACTACAATAAGTTTACTTACAATTAGGAACCTGAAACTCTACCCTACCAACAATGTAGAGATCCCGAGAAAAAGATCATTGCACTCAAGCATCAGGCTACAAATACCGATGATCAAAATATTTCTCAAGATGATGCACAAAGTGATGGAGAACAGAATGAAGAACAAAATGATGATCAAGCTGATAGACAGAGAGCTGAACCTGTACTAGCAAAATATGTCAGAAGGAACCATCTATAGGACCAGATCATAGGAGATAAAAAGGATGGTATGAGAACTAGAAGTAAGTCTCTAAATACAAGATGTCTTATTTGTGATTATGAGCCCAAATCTGTCAATGTTGCACTAGATAATGATGAATGGATAAGTGCTATGAATGAAGAGATTGAACAGATAGAGAAAAAAAAAGACATGGACACTTGTACCAAGACCATATGACAAGAATTTCATCGATACAAAATGGATATTTAGGAATAAGCTGAATGAGAATGGAGAAGTCACAAGAAATAAAATAAGACTAGTATGCAAGGGGTATGCACAAGAAGAAGGAATTGATTATGGAGAGACCTTTACACCCGTTGCTAGGCTAGAAGTAGTAAGAATATTACTTGCTTATGTTGCATATAAAGGATTCAAGGTATATCAAATGGATGTCAAGTCTGGATTCCTAATTGGAATACTTGAAGAAGAGGTATACATTGAACAACCAGAAGGGTTTTTTGATCCAGACAAGAGGGACATGGTATGTAAACTTCACAAATCCCTGTATGGATTGAAAAAAGAACCCCAAGCTTGGTATGAAAGACTTCATTCCTATCTTATAAGTATTGGATTTGTAAGGACTAGTGAAAACAGTAATATTTACTTGAAGGAAGATACTGATGCTAACATTTTGATTGCTGAGATATTTGTTGATGACATCATATTTGGAGGAAATGATATGCTATGCAAATCATTTGCAAATGAGATGAGAAAATAATTTGAGTTGTCTATGTTTGGAGAGATCAAGTTCTTTCTTGGTCTATAGATCATGCAACAAGATGAAGGTATTTTCATTACACAATCCAAATACATCAAAGAAGTACTGAAAATATTCAAGATGGAAGAATCCAAACCAGTTGGAACACCGATGGAAACTGGATGTAAGCTGACAAAGGAGGACATGTCATCAGAGGTAAATCATAATTTGTACAAATCAATGATTGGAAAACTCATGTATGTTGTACATACCAGACCAGATATTGCACATGCAATAGGGATAGTTGTTAGATTCTCTGCTAATCCTAGAGAGTCACATATGACTGTTGTGAAAAGAATTCTAATATATTTGAAGAATACCGAGGAATATGGCTTATGGTATAGAAGAGAAGGCAAATTTGAACTTTAGGTCTTTACTGACGCTGATTGGGCTGGAAATCTTGATGATCAGAAGATAACAACTGGAGGAGCATTCTTCATGGGTGAAAGACTTGTCACATGGATCAACAAGAAACAAGGATGCATCTCACAATCTATTGCAGAGGCAGAGTATGTTGCTGATGCTGCAAACTAATCAAACATTGCATGGATCAAACAGTTACTGGAAGGTATGCATATGAAAATTTTAGAACCAGTAATTATCTATTCTGATAATATGAGTGCAATAAAAATTTCCAAAAATCCAGTCATGCATGCTAAAACAAAGCATATTTCCATCAAGTATCATTATTTAAGAGAACAAGTTCAGGCAAAGGAGGTAATACTTGAGTATGTGCAATCAAAGGAACAATTGGCTGATATCTTCACCAAGCCACTACCCAAGGATGCATTTGAGTACTTGAGAAAGAGACTAGGGGTCAGACCCTTTTCTACTGGTCAGTAAGCTTACCAGAAGGCTGCATCAACATACATATTATTAGAATATCATTCATGTTGATGCAAGCAGAGAGATGAACTTCAAAGATAAATCTATACACAACAAGGTATTTATCTACTACACACACCAGAGTTGTTACCGATGGAATGAGAAATTCAAGGAATATATTATGGATAGAAAGAATCCATTTGGCATCACTGTCAAATATTTTCTTGAAAAAGATGTTTGTCATTGCTATCAAAGGGAGAGAGATATCTCATTATCATACATACAGAGATTATATCCAGTATCAACTCAGGGAAATATCACAGTATCCATAGGGAGAGTACACAAAGGAAGAGAATTAGTGACAAAAGACATCACAAGAAAGGAGAAAAGTCAGAGGGAGAGAGTTTGACACAGAAAGAGAACACATCACATCAGAGAAAGAAAGATTCTACATCCATCCAGTAAAGGGATTGAAGACAGAATAAAAGTTGCAAGAATGAAATCAAAGCTATTTGAGCTTACCGAAAGCCAGACATTTGTATTAATTACATTAGAAAATCTTGATGAAACTATATATTTCATATTATATTAGTAATAGTATAGTATGATAATGTAGTGTGTTTCCATCAATGCCAAAGGGAGAGATTGATGACATGTAACTGATTAAATTTTTGAAGATATTAAGCTGATGATCATGCAAGGCATTAAATCAGTTAATATATTGTATTGTCATTGATGTCAACTTGATATAATCTATATGGTCATTGTAATACTGCGAAAGACTTCAAAGAACCGATGAATCAAAGGCTATGCTATCAGTAATGCATATAAGTCAAGTATTCACTAAGTGACTACATACACTAATGGAGTGCACCCGACGGTCAGAGTAAAAGAAAAAATTCACAGTGCTACCTGACGAGGAAATGCATAGCATTACCGACGAGCAAAGTTACAATGTTTCCTGACGAGAAAAACATAGAGTAACCTGAAAAATAGAATTTCAGTGTTGCTTGACAAAAAAGGCAAGGATGGAGATCTCGATGACAACTGAAGTCACACCGATGGAATAGTCAGTTATCACCGATGACTAACTGAAGTGTTGACTGACAGAATAAAGAGTTCAAAAAATGACAAAATGCTTAGCTGTCAAGAAGCTGAATATAGAGTTAATAGATACTTATCATTGTTTTAATCAGCCAGATAAATCTGGAGATAAGTAATTGATTTAAAGCTGCTTTGTCCAGTTGGCAAGTAGATCTCTACGAGATTAGACTGGAGATTTTCTTTAAATCTATTGGTGAATATTGGTGAACATGCCAAGATCAAGAAAGCCGAGAAAAGAGGAAATCATGTCTATAAGAGACAAACTCAGTTCATTACAAATTGTGTGTGTGGGGTGAACAAGAGAAGAGGAAAGATGCTAAAGGAAATATGAAGGAGAAGAAATTCTTCATTTCAGTCCTGATCAACAAGCTAAAGGAAGAGCTAGATTTTGCAGACACCGAAGAACAGTGAGACAAGCATCATAGAGTAGAACAAGTGTGGAGCAAAGGTATATATTAGATTATATTGATCAGTGAAGTAATGGACCTATAGTAGATCTAAAAATCTATAATTGAGTTGTATGTATGAATAGATCATTAGTGTTTCAGTTTAACCATTGAAGCATATAAGCCTCTTAACTGAGTAGGACTTAAATTCTTTTTAATTTGAGATACATCCCAAGGAGTATCAAAAAGTTTGATCACAAAAGTAGAATTGGATATGCCTGATACCTATTGACAGGCTAAGTGAGTGTTTGATCAAGGATGGTAGCATTAGATGCCAGATACTAGTTGACAAGCTATTTCTAAATCCTCTAACAAGGTCACACCTAACAATGTGTTTGTAACCTTTAATAGGGTTGGCTCTTAACAGGGCTCACTTCAGAAGAGTGAAAATTTGGGGTACATGTCCCTGTGGTTTTTCCCTTAACAGGGTTTTCATGTTAAAAATCCATGTGTTATGTGTGTATGATTCATTTCTTTACTTTTTTGTATCTTACATAGTTAATTTTGGATTGATCGGTATACTCTACATATTTACTGTGATTCAGTAAATAGTTAACTACTTATCGGTAATCATACAGAAGAGAGTTTAGCAAAGCAATCTGACAAGTAGAAAATTGATTAAAGTATTTCAAGGCATACATCTTGTAGGACAAAATATAACTTGAGACATAATTTGTGGTTATAATTTTGAAGGGTTGATTTAAGGATTAATTTTTGAGGCCACTGATTCACACCCCCCCTCTCAGTTACTACTAACACAATGCTATCATGTTTTTTAAAAGAAAACATTAAATAGAGTATATAGACGATAAAAGACAATATCTCAGTATGACCAACAGTATGCATATTTTTTTAAGATTACATCTAGAGATGCATAAATGGTCATATGTGTATCTTATTTTGGTTGACATTAAAGCTACAGAGAGGGAGTAAACAAAAGAACCCAAAAAATATTGCAGCAAATCATGAGATGAAACAACAAGTTGAGAAAAGTATGAGTGAATGAATAAAAGAAAGAAGATAACTTATCTTTAAAGTTGTAGATTACAGGTAGAAGTGGAGCCCGAGTTGGAAGTATTGGAGTCCAAGCTTGAGTTATTTTATGCATCATGAGTTGGGGATAAGTCTAAAGATGTGGCTGGAAGATGCCAAGCTTCAAGACTAAATTAATGAAATACAACTCTACATCTTTCAACTACAGCTCAGACTGTGCCCAAACTTGCGGTGGTTAGCTTCAAAACCATTCGCATCAGCCCAAGTTCAAACTAAAAGTTGTAACCGCAATGGAAATAGCAAGAAGAAACCTGAGTTCTCATGCTTTTATGGCATGCAAGGTGACATGTATGAATATATGTAGTTGAAGCCCCATTTCAACAGATAAATGCATGGAGGACGCAATGTTTTTTATGAAAATACAGAGGAGAGCCCAAGCTCTTAAAGAAGAAAGACCAAGTTCACAATTAGAGGTCGCATAGTGAAGAAGATTACAAACCTGAGTGCATTTACCAAATGGAGGCTGAGTTCAAAGTTGTAGCCCAAGTTGACTAAAGGAAGATGCAGATACAACACCATCTTTATGACATGAAACCGAATTCAACTGTATGGAACCCGAGTTCCTTGACATGATTCAAGAAAAGTAATATAGATGACTTACAAAAAACAGAGAGATACCTCCATTCTAACATACAGAGAGACTCACAAAGAACCCACAATGCTAGAGAAGAATATAAAAACCGTAGTAAGCCGCGACACAAAATAAAAAAGAAAGAAGAACTCCAGATTAACACAGAGATATGGTGAAAATGCATATGAGCCCAATTTTGATAGCAAGAGCCAAAGAGAAAAGTGAAGTCTGAATGTATTCATGGCAACGCAAAACAACAAAAACAACAAAAACCCTAAGTTTTCTTCAAAACACATAATGCAAAATAAAAATGCCTATGTCAAAAACTAATAAACTTTGGAGTCCATAATGCGGAGTTAAAGACCCTGTCAACCACAGTGCATGAAAAATCTTCATCAAATTCCATGAAATCTTGAACACCAGTTCATATTTTGCATTGAACTTTGGTCATGTCAACCATAGTAAGGATAGGGTGGTTAATGCTTGTTTTAGCCTCAAGCATAGTTAGGGTTTTGTCATGCAATTTGGCGGTTAGGATTTTTAGTATTATCTTTGTGTTTTAATACATATTTTGTTATATATTAAAGTATATTGTAAAAGATTTAATTCTCCCAAGATATCAATGTTATATATTGATATAAAGATGTAAAACAAATATATCAACATTAGGGGATATAAGTCAAGGGCTAGATTTTAGGCATGGATTATGCCTTAAAATTAGGGATTTTGAAATCATGGAGGGCTTGTTAGAAGCTATATCTTAGGGACACCATTTGAGCCTAAAAATCAGGGATACCTTTCTGTTTAGAAGCACTTTTTTAGGGGAGGTCTCATTTTCGGAATTAGCCTTGGAGGCTATATAACTGAACTTTGTATTCATTTATAGGGGTTCAAAATTGGAGAGAGAAGTTGTATTAGTGAACGTATCATTCCTTTGCACTTTTTTTTGTATTTTGTAACCAATTTTGCAGAATCTGAAGATAATAAAGCTAGCCTTATTATTCACATATTTTTTCTGAGTTTTGTCGTCAATCCTTTTAAGTTTTTATGCATTTAAGTGTTTATCCCTTTCAAGCATAGATTAGTGAATTTCTCTAAATTCCTATTCTAAGTTATAAAGAATTAACCTTTTGCAAAAATTACCTGTTTGCTAGTTGAATTCCTACCATTAGTGGCACCAATCCCTAACAGTGGATTTTAAACCATCCTAGGTGTTGAGAAGTGAAATTTTTGCAGAATTCAGTAATGTGTATCGTGTAGGTACAGTCTTTCAATTCTGAGAAATTTGTATCCATTTTTGGTGTATCACCTTCTTAATTAGTATTCATTTTCAGTTATCTCTCTCCCTTTTCCCAAAACCATAAAATTCAGCATTAGGTGATATCCCAAATCTAATAGGAACCAGCCTAGAATCCAGAGATTCATTCTCTCATCCACCAAGGAGAATGTTTCTAGGTTCCAACGGGATGGCTAGATTCTGCATCCAGCTATAGGCACAATCTTGATTGACAATAGTTCTCTCACAACAATTGAAGAAGAATTACCTTCATCAAAGAGAAGATGTATGAAATAAATACTGTCATCTAGATCTGAAATGAGGGACTCTACAAACAAAAAAGAGATGTCAGCTAGAAATTGGTCCCACAAAACTAAATCCAGAAGACAAGAATGAACATGTTGAAGAGAATTTGTAGTAGCATTTGAAGAAGCTGAGATCTCTATCAAACTGGCAAGTGGAGGTGTCTGAAGAGCTTCCAATACTGGAGATGTAGAAAGAGGAAAATTTGGAGGAAATGTCTTTGTGTAATTATGATAATAAAGACTCTTCCAATAAGAAAGTTCCTCTTTAGTGTCATCGTCATACATAGGATTATCATCATTATCAAGGGAGAGAAGCATATCTATAGCTGGATCATCTGGGAATGGAGATTCAGTGGGACTCCATATCTTTTCCATAGAGTGGCCCAAAGAGTGTGAGGGCACTCAATGTATGATAGAGCCCATGATGTGTGGTCTCTAATAATTAAACCAATTAATCCTAAGACATGATCATTTATACTTTCCCAAGAAGATTTCTGCCAACATGTACTTGGTTCAGGAATAATCCCATACAAATGTGGTAATAGATGAATCCATCGATAGTTCTTTAGGAATCCATCATGCCAAGATTTATAATTTCCTTCTTCTAAAGTGATGATAGATAGATGACATTTTATTCCCATTTAAGCCTTAGACTATCCCCTTTTGGAATTTTATTTTTAGTTCATGAATACAAAAAAGAAATTAAGAAACACCCCCGAAGCAATGAATTTTTTTAATTTCAAAATAGCTCATTATGCCTTACCTGTAAAGAAAATTAATCCTCCTCCTTCCAAGATCCCATGAGCTCTGATACCATGTAGAATTCTATAGTCAACTGGATGGATCTAGCTATAAATAACAAGGAAAAAAAACTAGAGCTTGCAAAATAGAACATAACAAAAACAAGGTTGTTGAGAATAAAAAATCTATTATTCATTGTCGATTACAATTTGCATATCAATGCATGATTTATACAAAATAAACCATCGTATAAACATAAATTATGGTAAAAACAAGAACTATTTCAAAGGAGGCATATAGAGTTAAACAACGCTCCTCTTTAGTTAGCTTAGCATAAAAAAGGAATGCAACTTATGTTCTCCGTAAGTCCTAGGAAAGAGTGAAGTTAAAAGTTTCTCTAACAAGATATACTTCCTTTTCAGCATGATAAGGGCATAGTCCTAGTGAAATACCACCAACTCATCTCTACTGAGATTTCATCCCTGTTTAATTTTCATAAGACCATGAAGAAGTCTACTCAATGCACTATTTTAGTTCAAAATTTTCCTTAAGCATGAAGGGGTTACGAGTTATAATTTCTATGGGAGGATATATGGAATATAGTGGGAAAGTTATATAATTTTGAGGATGGAAAATTTCATTTTCTAAGGTGGTAATAGGTGGGTCTCCTTCCCTATGTGAAACAATATTGACGAATGATATCTTTCCAAGTCTCTTTTTCTCATTCCTGCGGGCCTAGGTCTTTCTACTGGTTAATAAGCTTAACAGTTGAGTATCTCTTTTAATATCAACAACTTAGATTACATTGCGCTTGCATGATTAATCTAACATGTGAAATTATGTTAAGAGCACAACTACGATGAGTGGTCCCTACTCATCTTACATGTCCCCAACAATGAATCATAATGTGCCACTTGTCCTCCTATCAGCAATATGGTGTTTGTAATAACTAAGAGGTGGGGGGGGGTGAATCAGTGGCTTCAAAAACATATCCTTAAACTTAACCACCAATCAATAAATCTTAGATTATTAATTCCCTACAAGATGCATGCTATGAAATACTAATAATGATTTAACTGTCTATCAGTTTTCCTTTTCTGACCTTGTTCTCCTTGATTACTAATAAGCAGTAAAACTATTTACTGACACTCAGTAAATATGTAGAGTATACTGATCAATCCAGAAATGCATATGTGAAATTTAAAATAGTAAAGTAATAAACCATACACACATAACACATGGATTTTTAACGTGGAAACCCTGTTAAGGGAAAAAACCATTAGGACTGATACCCCAAATTTTCACTCTTCTAAAGTGAGCCATGTTAGGAGCCAACCTTGTTAAAGGTTACAAACACACTGTTAGGTGTGACCTTGTTAGAGGATTTTATACATAGAGGTTGTCACTTAGTATCGGGCATCTATTTGCTATCATCCTTGAATTAGCCTCCTTATTAGACTGTCAATAGGCTTTAGGCAAATCTTGCTACCATCCTTGAATCAGCCTTCTTCTTAGACTATCAATAGGTATCTGGAAAGTCCAATGCTACTTTCATGAATCAACCTTTTTGGCACTCCTTGGGATGTACCTCAATATATAGAATACTGTTAAGTCCTACTCTATTAAGAGACTTGATGCTTCAATGGTTAAACTGAAACACAATGACCTATTTCTAATGCAACTTGAATTACAGATTTTTAAATTTGTTTAAGTACATTACCTCTCTAATCAATGTATCAATTCAATTCTTTGTTCTCCACACTTTCTACTCTGTGATGCTGTGCTTCACTTTTCATCAGTGTCTACAAAATTCTTTAGCTCTCCTTCAACTTGATTGATCAGGATTGTATGAAGTTATCCTTCATCAGTTTCTCTTCAACATCCTCTTTATATTCATCCCCTTCATCCCCTTCATGTGATACAAAAATGAATAAGGCTTGTCTCTTATATAGACATGATATTCATCGTTTCTTGATTCTTGATTCTTGATTCTTGGCGTGAAAAATAATCCAGCCAATCTGATTTAAAACATAACTCCTGATTTATCTCATAGTTGTCTTTTTTCCAACTATACAAATCTTCTTTAAATCATTCACTTATCTCTAGTCGAATAAAACAATGAAAACAACCAGTTAAGTCTATCTTTATCTCTTGCCAGCTAGACATTTTATCATTTTTTGAACTCTCTATTTTGTCAATCAACTTTGCAGTTAGTCGCCGGTGACAACTGCCAGTTCCATTGGTGTGACTCCAATCAGCTTCAGGATCTCTCTCCGTTGGGCATCATTGGATTTTACTCGTCGGGAAATACTGTCTTCAGCTTGTCAGGCATCCTATGATTTTGCTTCATCGGGAAACATTGTCTTCTGCTCGTCGGGTATCACTGTGACTTTGGTTCTTTGCCTTTACTGATGGTGTTTACTCCATTAGTGTTATCTATCACTTAGTGAATACTTGACTTTAATGCATTGCTGAAAGCATAATCTTTGTTCCATTGATTATCTGAAGTCTTTGTCATTATATACATGACCGTACAGATGATATCAAGTTGACATCGATGACAATACAAACCATTAATTGATTTAATGTCTTGCATTATCTTCAACTTAAAATTATCAAACATTTAATCAGTTACATGTCATCAATCTCTCCCTTTGGCATTGATGGAAACAAACTTATATTATCACACTATACTATTTCTAATATAATATGAAATACAATTGTTTGAGATTCATCAAGCTACCAAATAGTTTATTTTGATAACCGATAAAAATGTCTGACCGCTGGTAAGCTCTGTGTTAGCTTAGATTTGATTCTTGCAGTTCTTTATGTTTCTTGTTCTGATGTGTTGCATCCTTTACTTGTGTCAATATCTGTCTTTTGACTATTCTTCTTCTTTGATGTCTCTGTCTCTTGTCAGCAACTCTCCCTATGGATATAATCTCTCCCTGTTGGAGTAATTTGACAATGGATAATCTTTCTTCTTTTTTTGAAGACTGTGATAATATGGAGAATTTCTCTCCCTTTGACAACAATACCAAAAAAATATCTTATAGATATCGGACATTAATGTTAAGTGATCTTTTCTCTCCATCCATAATATATTCCTTGAATTTCCCTTATCCATTAGCAATACAACAATATGCTCTGGTGCTCAGTTCTGATATATAACTTTCTGTATATATATGTAGCTTTGAAGTTCATCCTTTTTGCTTGCATCAACATGAATGATATTCTGATAATATATAGGTTGATGCAGCCTTCAGTCATTTACTGACTGGTAGACAAGGGTTTGACCCCTAGTCTCTTTCTCAATTACTCAAACATATCCTTGGGTAGTGGCTTGGTGAAGATATCGGCTAATTGTTCTTTTGATTGCACACACTCAAGTATCACCTCTTTTTCTTGAACTTGTTCTCTTAAATAATGATACTTGATTGCAATGTGTTTAGTCTTGGAATGCATGACTTCATTCTTGGAAATATTTATTGCACTAGTGTTATCACAATAGATAATCACTAGTTCTGAGATCTTCATATGCATACCTTCTAGCAATTGTTTGATCCATGCAATATTTGAGCAGTTTGCAACAGCAACAACATATTCTACTTCTACAGTAGACTGAGAGATGCATCCTTGCTTCTTGCTAATCCATGTGACAAGTTTGTCACCCATAAAGAATGCTCCTCTAGTTGTGCTCTTCCGGTCATCAAGATTTCTAGCCCAATCAGCATCGGTAAACACCTTAAGTTCAAATTTGCCTTCTCTTCTATACCTTAAGCCAAATTCCTCAGTATTCTTCAGATATCTTAAAATTCTTTTTACATCAAACATATGTGATTCCCTGGGGTTAGTAGAAAGTCGAGCAACAATTCCTACTGCATGTGCAATATCTGGTCTAGTGTGTACAACATACATGAGTTTTCCAATCATTGATTTGTACAAAGTCTGATTTACCTCTGTTGTGTTGTCTTCTTTTGTTAACTTACATCCAGTAGCCATCAATGTTCCAACTAGTTTGGAATCTTCCATCTTGAATATTTTCAGGACCTCTTTGATCTATTTGGACTGTGTAATGAAAATAACTTCGCTTTGTTGAATGATCTATAGACCAAGGAAGAACTTGATCTCACCAAACATAGAAATCTCAAATTCTTTTCTCATCTCATTAGCAAATGATTTGCATAGAATATCATTGCCTCCAAATATGATGTCATCAACAAATATTTCAGCAATCAAAGTGTTAGCATAAGTATCTTCTTTCAAATAAAGAATACTATTTTCACTAGTCCTTATGAATCCAATACTTATTAGAT
>MU224545.1:904993-918281 GCA_018584345.1 Thuja plicata
GTGTAGAGCTGATTTTTATTCTTTTTGGTTGGTTGTTTTATTTTATATGTTTTATACTATTGATTTTTACTCTTTTTGTTGTTTTAGTTTCTTGTTTGTGTCTTTGCATTTATTTAATTATTTTCTTTTAGTCCTCTTTTACTTGTTTTCACTTCTCTCTCCTGGTTAGTGGCTTGTTCTCTCCTTTTTAAAAAAAAATAAAATTCTTTATTTTCTTACTTCTTTTTATTCCTTCTCGCTTTGTGCGCTCCTCATCTTACCCCCTTCTTATATCTCTTGTGTTGGCTCTAGTTTTCTACTTTCATCTCTAATCTCTTGCACTCTCTTTCATCCTGATGATGGATCATGGAGTGCGATTCAAAATGTTGATGTTAAAAATAACTACATAATCAAATCCAGAAGTTGTTACTTGCAATTCTAATGGATTGTGGATACTTGTTGCTTGGGCACTTGTGGAGGTTGAGATTGGAGTTTTATTGATTGGACAATTGTTTGATAGCTTGAATCCTTACTTTCGACTACCTTTGACAGGTCTTTTGACCTAAGTTGTCATGGTTGAGAGGGATGATAATATTTTCTAGAGGAGAGAGAACTAAAGCCAATAATAAACAATATTCATAGGAATCCCTAGCTTTCATCTTCCATTTTTCTAGTATTACATTTTGAACTAAATGATCTAGGTTTTCCTCAAATCTGTAATAGAATTTTGTAAACCTTGAAGGTTGAATTTGAGGAAAAATCAAACTTAGTTACGTGTTTTCATATGCATGTTTTTTAGTTTTTCAACCAGATGTTTGTAAGATCCTTGTAAAGTCTTTGCAATGTATCTTTTCAACATGATAAAGGACATGTATGCGGATACTTTTACATTACTAAGTAGACCAACATAATCTTTTGTGGTCATTTGTAATTTTTTTTAAATACATGTGTAAAGCCTAGGTTTTTTATGCATGTTAGACGACTTAGTATTGTAATGTATTGATTAATACATTACCTTGTTTATACTTGTTATATGTCTGATCAAATTTAGAAATCATGTTACCCAATGGATAATGGTGTTGATATATAGTTGGTTGTCTATGATCATCATCCTCAACACACTCTAAATCCAACGACTTTAAACATATTTTAAGTTTTATATGTTTGCATGCTCCATCTACCTTGTCAGAATTTGTGTATAACAACATAAATAGATTATGACAAAACACAATTCAGACATTTGTATAAAAATATTTCTATGTTAATTAGGTGTTTTACCTTGAGTTCCTTAAATTTAGATATAGGCATGAAGTGGTAACTAAAATAAGAGTGCACTATGCAAATGGGTATGTTTTGTGTCAAGGTAAATGTTTCACTCGCATGGTGAAATATATCCTAGCACCCTAGGAAACCCCGCTTGGCTTTACAAAACTAGAAGTGAAGGAAAATCTTACCCACCTTAGCAATTAGTCAACCACCCATCCTGAAGATAGATTCGTAATGATCTTCCCAATTTTGACACCCCTAGCACTTGGGAGATTACGAGGCCTTAGAGATATGTGACCTACAACTCAATTCACAATTAGGTTGTTTGATTTATCTATTTGGAGGAACCAAGCTTTATTGTGTCTCAGTCAATTGAAAAATCATTTGCATGTGCCACATACATCCTATTTTTATAAATATAACTTTAGAGCTCAACAAAGAGTAAAGAGAATTGCTCCCATAGCCTATATCCAAGGACATCCAAAAACAACATTATATACCAATTGATTGGGAAGTGCATGAAATAACATATTAAATACAAATGATTTGAGTGTGAAGAGACAATAAATAGCACCAAATGATTTTTGCTCACATTGTCAAATCCTTCAAATTTTTATATAAATTTATTGGATTAGCAATGACTTTATCCAAGAAGCTTTACTACAAAATATTCAAATTAGATCCATTTTCTACCAAATCTTCTTTCATGTTGTGAATCCCAAAATTTAAGGACTCTATACAATGGTACGTGTTCTTGAATAATTATATGACTAGGTAACTCATGAAGTTTGAATAAATTCTTAGAAGAGTTCCCATACATATGTTCTAGAAAGGTAGGCACCTTTGTAAGATTGACGTTTGCTGACATGATGAAATTTGTTGAGGCTTTCCTCAAAATATCCCTATATACCTCAATTCCCCATAATGTCCTTAAGCCGATTGATCAAATTATGTCCTTTGTGTTCTTTTTGCATCTAATAAGGTGGATGCTAAGTTGGATTACTATATAATGAACTTGGTCAATTTCATATAACTTGTCCCCTAACCCTTCTTTGATGAGTATGCCCTATTGAATGATGACCTTGAGAAGTAGATTGTCATCTGAAAAGTAAGAGGCCTATATCATAATGAATTGTGTAGGGCATTTAGTGCAATAGGTGGAAGAGTGAAGGCATTAAAGGGCCTCTTTACTTGTTTTCACTTCTCTCTCCTGGGTTGTGGCTTGTTCTCTCCTTTTGTTTTTTCTTATTTCTTTATTTTCTTCTTTTTATTCCTTCTCGCATTGTCCGCTCCCCCTCTTACCCTCTTCTTATATCTCTTGAATTGGTTCTAGTTTGCTACTTGCATCTCTAATCTCTTGCACTCTCTTTCAACTTGATGATGGATCACGGGGTGTGATCCAAAATGTTGATGTTAAAAATAATTACACAATCAAATCCAGAAGCTATTACTTGCAATTCTAATGGATTGTGGAAATTTGATTACATTAGTTAAGACATGGATGACTCCTTACAACTCTATAAGGTGTGACCACTTGAGGGATAAAGTAATGCATCAATTGTGGAAATCACTCATTAAATATAATAAGACGAAACAACATTTTAGTAAGTAATGCATCAATTGTGGAAATCACTCATGGAATATAATAAGACGAAACAACATTTTCGTATATACCAAATGTAGAAAAACATAATATTAAACATTCATAATAAGTTATTTAATATCATATTATTGGTTAGAGATATAAATCCAACATTTACATGTCTAGACAACATAAAATTCATCGTAGTTGAGGTTGTAAAACATAAGCATCATGAAGATCATGTAGCTAACACAAAACCTTAGGAAATATATCATATAAGGGATCAACATGGAAACACAATCATTGTCTATGACATCATCATGACACGAAGACAATTAATCATCATAGAAAAGTATGGAACGATCCATTATAAGGCTCAAATTTGAAGAAAACTAAAAAATTAAAAATATAAAAATTTGAACATTGGAATAAAAAATTACCAATCTTATAACCCTAAAGAGTATAAGATTGTTTCAAGTCACCAATTGAAGTAAGGAAATAAAATGACCCTAATAAATATTTAGGTTAATTCACTACATACAAGTAGAGAAAATGAACCTTAATAAATGATTAGTACAAGATTTACATAAACATATTAATGGATAAGAGCTAAAGTTCAGGCAAAAGATTAGGCTTCCTTGCTCTAGGGTTTGGTGTAAAATGTTATGTGATAGATGACAATTCATGATTTGTTTTTGTACTTCATGCTCGGTATTCTATCAAATAACATATATACTATTTGCACACTTGCATAAATGATCCATGTCCACAAATTTGATTTTTGTACTCAAATAAGAGCCTTGGACACATTAATGTTGTGTCATCTTGCTTGTCTATAAACTATTCACCTTAGTGCCTAAATCCTACATATGAAACCTAGTGATGTTGATGAATACCTTTAGAAGTTTACAAGGTTCTTCTCATTAGTCAAAACACTAGGACTAATTTAATAGTGTTAACAATGATCAAAACACACCAAGCAATTATGCAATATACTTGATCATTGCCAAATGTTGATATAATACTCTTCTTATACGCTTAATTAAAATCTTTAATGTTTTTGATATTAAAAGCAGCCAAAAACAAGGGGGCTGACCCATTACAAAGCATGACCCACAGTAGATTGTCAGGTCAACAACATCACATAGTCAGCACAAGTGTTGACTAGAAAAACAAAATACTACAAACACAAAGCACAAAGGCTTTTGCCCAACCAGAAAGGGCCAAACTCACACCACATGAGAAGGGCAAGAGTTATTTCTATGCCGTCAGAAGGCGATACTATCCTTAGGCTCCCCGATACTCTTTATAGTATTAAAATCAATAAGGGCAGACCCATTAAAATCTTTAATGTTGATACAATACTCTTCTTATATTTTTAATTAAAATCTTTAGAGTCTATTTTTGATCAATTGCAAACTTTGGTATACAAATACAACATTTATAAACTAATTATTGTATCAGAGACAAATAAACTAGTATATGTGCAAGATGAAAGATAAAAGACAAAATATGAACTATCACACTAAGAAATACATTCTCTACACATCAGTAGCAGGTCTATACCTAACATTATTTCTTTATATTTAAATAGGGCCTATTCTTACGGAGCTGGCCTCCCTTCAATACATTTAAAAAATGAAAGATAATAAATATTTATTTATTGAATAGGAATGAATGATAATACAATCCGGGGAACTTATATGTAATGAATTACAAATATATGGTACATTTCCATTCAGTTGCTGCTGAAATTTTCGCCAACAGCCTTACATGATTGATAATTAATTTCAATTGCTCTACAATATAGAAGCAACGATGAATCGGAAGGCCACAAAAGCAGTAGTAAAAAATGGCGAATGAACCACCTAGCCACAATATTATGACTTTGTGGGGAAATAAATTTGCCGGAACACATGGTCACTGTTAGGATGAAACAACTACTTAAATCATTTTTTCAAATTTGTCAAGTTTCTGTACTCTTTTCATGGCTTGAATAACCAAGATTGTGAATACTCCTGCATGCATGAACGATCCACTATTATTTGGGTTTAGAGAAAACAAGTACAAAAATCAGTGAAGAGAGGCACTCTGATTAGAACCTTTCACTAAAAAAACATCATGTCACTTTCTTTATATCAAATAAAAATTCTTAAAGCTTTAATTTCATTTTCAAGTGTAGCAGTGCTCACTGCCAAGCAATGAAGCAACTAGCTGGTACAAATTGTTAAGAGTTACACACAAACAGTGGATGGGAAATGGATTAAATTCCGGAAATATGTATGTAATCAGGATAAGCTAAGATATTACACATCAAGCAACAAACAGAATTGTTCATAAGCTGAAGTAGCTCCTTTGTATCCCAGATATAAAACTGATAAGAAGGGGGATTAGATATCTCAATTTTGATATTACTCCAGCAAATATGTACTGTAATGAGTTTTCCTTCTGTTCTACCTGATCTAAATTTTGATGAGAAGTCCTAACTTGTTCTGCTCTTCCATGCGACAATGTGTGCTTAATTTCCTTATTATTCGATACACAGTCTGTTTTTCTGTGTTGTGTTTAGTTCTACGTATAGATGTTTGGGAATAGACAACCTTAGAACTTTCCTATACAAATCTCTAGAATGATGAATATAAGCATCAACAATACTGATAGTCAAACGACAAAATATATCTACTTGGCTTCCCAGATTATCGCTTCCAACAAATGCAATTCAACAAATTTAAGCTTCGGATTGTTTCAACACATCATCAGATTTCCCTTCCAAATAAAAGCAATATAAGTTATACCGTAGTATTTACTATTTATGATGAAATAGTTAGTCCGAGTTTTATAAGTAGCTTTTATGATTTTACACAAGCATAACAAAAATGTTACAGATGATAGCAGAAGGTCAGCAATTCAGAAATAAAAAATAATGAGGTTTGCAGTCCTATCTTTGGCCATCAACATTAAAAAAGTTATATTCTTCTATTCCATTCTTTGTAAATGATTGGTGGGGTATGTTATGATGTGTTCATGACTAAATCAAGCATACTATTCGCTATGAAATGGAAGTAAGTTGCGGGACAGGTAAAGGCAATTAATGCATCCCCTGTACTTAGCATCAACGGTTAACAATCAAAATCTTTCATTCTCTCATTCTTGTATCCCCTGTGCATGGTATCAATGGCTAACAATTAAAATCTTCCATTCATGCATCCCTGTGCATAGCATCACTGGCTGATCATTGGGCACGAGTGAAAGCAATAATCAACACCATAGACTTTGAATCCAATGTGTGGTGCATGTACAAGCCAATTTTTTTGTCTCCAACATTAATAAAGGCCTATGTTAAGGCATTGACGAATAATCAAAATGCAATTCATCTTTGTTCTTCTTGATGCGCATCGTGTATATTGATAAATCATTTAACCAGTTTATGACAAATAATCAGACACTCCAAGCAGAGAAAATTTATGAGAAAAATAAAACATACCTGCACCAATATATGAAACAGTGGCAAGATTCTCCATGCCCTGGGCTGTTAGTGTAACTCCAGTATTCAATAGTGTTCCCCCCAAAACTGTGTATATAGTTGCCATCTGCATTACCGACGCCCTTCTGGCAGCCCTTTCAGCCTAAAATGTTCAAAAAAATATGCATTGATTCTGCCACTATAGCCTGCATGGATTCCTTGCAAAAGTTTATTACTCGAGGAAAGATACTTTTATTGACTTACCTCAAACACCCGCACCCGCAATTTCAGATCTCCTGCCTCAAGTTGTTGGATGAATTCATCAATATGTTGTATCCTATATGGCATGGCAACTGTGGTATCTCGAACCTGAATCAGCAGCATGTATAATATAATTTCAGTAGTCTCATTTAAAAATGGTTTATAGCGATGCTGCCACACAAAATAGAAAGTATGCAACTGATAGAACTTTTCGGAAAAGAAATTTCCTCTAAAAATAATTGCCCAACCCTGTAGATAAATATGACATTGATTTTTAGTATAAAACAGGGGAATGGTAATATGTATTCCACATGCAATCAAACCAACCTATAAATGAGTCTGCTTTTGATGTTTTGTGGCATTTTTTACTTTCTACTTTGATGCACATTTGTAAACTTCGAAGTTTTATAAGATACTTTTTTGGTGTAACAGTAAGACAACTCTAACTGATTCGCCAATGAAAGTAAATATGGATTTCACAAGAAGGATGGTGTCAAGAATAATTTGTTTTATGGTAAATAGCATGAACAATTTTTTTGTCCATTGTGATAAAAATTGCCTTTTTTGCAATTTTGGTGAGGCTTCAGGAAAAATTTCAAGTGTACGCCTCATCACAAAAAAAAATGTAAGTTGCACAAGGCAAAACCCTGGTTACATGGCCATAAATTCAATACAAGAGAATACCTGCAAATTCTAGCTTCTTCTGAAGCTGTCCTTCGTGAAGAACAATCTCTTCATTTAGCTTCCACTATGCTACCCCGAATTGAACTGGAAACTCCAACTGAGTATCATAGTTGGCAAGTTCCTTAACTTCGTGTTCTTCTTCACCAAATGCAAAATACTTATCTGAAGAGCTTGCTACTGCTGCTGAGTCATTTATATCTGAAGCTCCTTTTGGAAACTTGCCATTATTTTCAATTTTTCTTGCATTAAGAGCTAATGCTTTTTGAGCCTAAGATTGATTCCATTTCAGTATTAACTTGTTGTAAGGCTTTAGGATGTTTTGTCATGGTTTCCATGGCTTTCCTCCTTGCTTGAGCTGATTCCCAATTAAGTTATTCTATTTCTTCAATTGCCATCTTGCTTTTCTTAGCTCTTTCTCTCTAAAATTTGCTGCAGCAACTAGCTGTTCTTCCTTATGAAGAGAAAAATGGACTGAACTAACTTCAAAAGTGAGTTCATCAACCTTTTCCTTTATTTTCTCAGATACATAAAAGACATCTTCTGCAAACCTGATGCCAATATCTTTTTCTTCTAGATTCATTGTTTCCTAGCAACACTTACTTCACCATAGTGCCTTTCTTCTCCTCAATTTGAGCACCCTTCAAACTTAATAGTTAGATTTCCGATGAGTCTTTTCATGATATAGAATTTTTTTTAGGTGTAATGTCCCTATTTCATGAGCATCAGAGTTCGAGGGATTAGACTATTATTGCAACCCTCGTAGGCTAATTATTGTAGATAGAGGGTCTTCTGAGGAAGAGGCTTGGTTAATGGAGGTTGTCGTCTTCTCCAGAATTCAGTATGTTCTAGTTTGGTTTTTGTTTGGCTCAGATTGGACTTCATTTGGGCTCAGTTTCATATACTTACTATTTATAGTAAGCATGTGGATGTTTGAGAGGGACCTTTACTATTTTTAGTAAGGCAATTGGATGCGTAGTGGATGCAGTGGTTGACTCCCTACGAAATCAAGAAATGAGTATTTATGGAGTTATGTTATTCTAATTATTAATAAACTAATACTTTTAATAATTAATCTTTAAAGACATAATATAAAATTTTACGTCCACTATATATTCAATGGGGCCATGACCCTTCATTTAAGTGACTTAAAGTGCAATTAATGATTTTAATATTTGAGGCCCATTTATTGATGCACTTTATAAAGTCAAAAAGAAAATATAAAGTATGTTTTAAATGATTATTAAAAACATCACTTTTAAGGGGCCATTTATTAAAGCATCCAATGAAGTTGGAAGGAACAAAATTTATATCATTTTAAATGATTTAAAGTGCACATGAAGGAAATCGAACCAAGTGGTAAAAAGTATATAAAGCCTCTTCAAGAAATGGGTTTCATTATGTGATTATTGTTTTTGGACTTGGCTTGAAGTTTGTTCTTGGGAATTGGGAGAAACAAGGGTTTCTACAATTCATCTGCATTGGAGGGCGACAATTCTTCAATGTTTTTGCAATCCTGAGGTTGTGAAAGAACAACTGATATTATTGCTTGTGAGAGCTTCATACAGGAGTTCTACTTGTGAAAAACTGGTGTTTGAAATTAGAGAATTCACAGGAAATATCCATAGCTGATCAGTGATTGCAATTAATTATAATTTGGTTGTTGGAAATAGTGAATGGAAGGCTACCATACTCTTCTCATTGCCCATGTGAGACCTAGCAGCTTGGCGCGAGTTTCCTAGCTCACAACGTCTAGGGTTTCAAGCTATTTTGATTTCCGACTTGATCAATCTTCAGCATTCAAAGGGTTTGCAGATTTAATTTGAAGAAATTCATCTCTTCGCAGGCCATATGTAGTGCCAGGTTTTCCTAAGCTGCAATATATTTCAGATTTCAATCATACATTTATTTCAGATTTTATTGGTTGCAAATATGTTTGGAGATTCATGTTTATATCAGCATTGCAATTGGCCATTAATAAGAAATGATAATTTGCATGGCAAGTATTTGATGAATTGTTCATATCCTTAATGCATGCCAAGTGTTTGTTAAAATGTTGAAGTATAAAGATTTATCTTTTGGTGAAGTTACGTTCGAGTGCCAAGTGTTTGAGTTCATGTCTTCATATTGCAAGTAAATATATCAGATTACTATTGCCATACAAGTGTTTGACAGAATTTCTATGCAAAGTACTTGTAATTTGTATTGTGTTTGCAGCACAAGAACTCAGAAAATTCAGTTCAGACTTTGCACATCAATTGTTTGACAAAATGCACTTGACACAAAACTAAAAATTTAAGAGCAGAAACTGGGATATTATAGTGTCAGAGTTAGAACCTCTTGGGGTTCTTACATTAGGCATTGCACCTTTTTCTCTTTGTTACCAGTAGTTGTTTCTCCAGCTCATATAGTTCTTTGGGCCTCTAACCAATTTCTGAAAAATTACTCTTCTTTGCTTGATCTAGGCTGCAAATTCCAGCATCTCTAAAAAAAAACTTTGAAGTATCTCCATAGATGGGAAGAAAATTAGTTGTAGGTGCAACATGATATTCAACACATACTAAGATACATTTCCCTCTATGAAAGTAATTTGCATATCCCAACTCATGGAATTCTAATGCTGCAGATCTCTCATTATCAATTGCTTCATGAAGCAAATTTTTTTAGGCATTGCACCTTTTTCTCTTTGTTACCAATAGTTGTTTCTCCAGCTCATGTAGTTCTTTGGGCCTCTAACCAATTTCTACAAAATGACTCTTCTTTGCTTGCTCTAGGCTGCAAACTCGAGCATCTTTAAAAAAGACTTTGAAGTATCTCCATAGATGGGAAGCAAATTAGTTGTAGGTGCAACATGATATTCAAGACATACTAAGATACATTTCCCTCTATGAAAGTAATTTGCATATCCCAACTCATGGAATTCTAATGCTGCACATCTCTCATTATCAATTGTTTCATAGGAAGCAATCTCATATGTTTCGACAAAGCTAGCCATCTGAGAAAAGTCTTTAATCATTAGAAATTGACTACTCTTCTTGTGAATTCACTACTTCATGAAATCATATGTTTAATTGATAGCTACTTCCTTAGAAACACACTCCTCCATATTCCCGAGAGTTGCCTTGGAAACTTCTCAAGCATTTGGAATGACTGTACCATGAACAAGATGAGGCTTTAAGTGTGAACACATTGCCTGCTTTACTTCAAACTTCAATATCGGGTGTTTCAAAATATTATCTATAGGTACCATATTCTTATACATAGACAACCTTGAACAAAAGGATTTATGTACTCTTTGATGAGAGTTGTGACTTTTACTGTCCCTCCATACTTCCTGATATGACAAGATCTTGCAAATATACCAAATCTCTGCTAACATCATTACTGTCATACCTTGAGCAATCCTCAGGGATATCATCAAACTATTTTTATTTTTAGTATTTGTTGATACATTTCTCTCATGTGCATACATTTCAACTAAGTCAAGTTGAAACTTCACCTCATATGCTTCTTGAATCAAGACATTCTTTGCCTTTTCCAATCTGAAGTTATAGGAATGCTCAAATATTTCTAAGATACAAATACCCTCATTTTGGTGATGCAAAATATTCTTCTTTCATTCTTACAATTATCCTGCAAATCATCCTTATGTGGCATACACTTACTCATTAGAGGATCTACAACAGTGTACTTAAAAGGAACAACTTTCTCACTTTTATAATTCACAAGTGATGCTTCCTCCTTGACTTCACTAAGATTATTTTTTGGCTAATTTGCAATATCAGAAGTCTTACTTTTTCTACATTAAATTTCATACCTTCCACCTGCATGGTAGATTCCTCCCAGGTTTGCTTCCTTTTATTTTCTTGCAATTCTAGTTTTTCTTCTGTCTCATGCTCCGCCATCACAATTTCTTCCTTGACCTTTTGAAGTTCTAATGTATCTATCACTTCTTCCAGTTCTATGGTCTTCTTTTTTAGCTCTTCTAAATTCTTCATGTAACAACACTTCCACATGGTGTACCTGTTCTTTGCCTACACATCTGTGGCTTGGCTCACACTGTTTTTTGCATTAGAAGCACCATCTATGTTTTCTACAATCATTTTTGCTATAATCTTTCTTTCTTGCAATTGGAGATCTCCTTTGTTGATCACTTGTAGTAAATCCTTCAACTCTCATTTCTATTGTTAATTATGGCTTCACGTTTTCTTTACAATGATTAACAACACTTTTAGCCAGAGCATGTGCAGCTGATTAAAGTTCCTGCTCATCCTTTCCCACAATAGGCAATAAAAATAATAAAAGTGGCTGAGAAATATTATCCATCATTTGGAATTAAAGTCATAATTGTTTGTGTTAAAATTACAACATTTTCTACATGATTTTTACTTATGTAACAATGTAGTCACCAAAACCTCCAAAATATCACACCAAAGCTTCACACATATTTAACTTCTTTAAATGAAATAAGCAAGGTGTCCATTTCAAAATTCCAAAGATGTAGCAATATATCCTGAATCCTATAAATTTGTCTCTACAAGAGACTACACAAATTTAGTAAAATCAATTGGAAATACACCGTGAAATACCTAAATGATGTCTCCAATAAACTAGCTAGGGTTAAATCATTGCACCATCCAGCTACAAAATCTAAATGATTCTGCCAAAACATTAGCCAAGGTAGATCGTTCACCACCGAAGCCAATCTTCTTCAAGAGGGTTTTCGTCCTCAGGAAAGGTGAGATGAACCAAGTCCAATCTCCAAAGGACCAGAACCACAAGGGTTTTAAAACGAAGAAATAATAAAATTCAACAGAACAAATGAGCTCTCAATCCCCCTTTCTACAATCTTTTTAGGGAACTTTCTAGAAACACCTTTTAAAAATCAATTAATTTGATAAGCCTTAGTTTTTAACTCCAAAAAGTGACTTATTTTACTTTTCAAATATTTTTGCCATTGAAAGTCACTTTTTAGCTGTGTTACCCTGAGTTTCCGGGACAAGTGGATGGGGGGACGGGGAAACGGGGTTCCAGGACTTTTTTTTTTGCTGGAGCAGGGGACAGCAAGGGACGGCTACTATATATATAGAAATCTGAAATTTCAAATATATTCATGAATTTCAGAATTACATAACATTGTAACATTCATCATAGCAACATAGTAACATTTATAATTATTAATATAAAGACTAAATCATTGAATCAATGATCAATGTCATTCATCAAATCATCATAGAACCTAGCATCAAATGAATCATCATAGAATAGGAACATAGGATGGCATCAAATGAGAGTTCAAATTTCAATTTCGAACATTCATAGATATAATTCATTGAAACAATGAAAAGTATCCAAAGTTCAAATGCCTCTCCTCTCTGCACACGCTTCTGCAAACTCTCCAAAGAAAAGTCTTTGGAGAAACTAAGCAAGCAAAGAGTCAAACACAGACCCCTCCTCTTAAAACACAAACCTCTCCTCTCAAACGCAGACCTCTCACAATGCACAACCGTGTCCTCTCACAGTGCACAGTTGCGTCAAAAGAAAATAGAAAAATAAAATCGAAACATTATAAAATAATGTTCAGCACTGATCTTATAACATATTTATTATTTTGATAATGTTCAGGGCTGACATGAGGCGTGGGGCCCACAGAAGGGTAAAAAAATTTGCAAATATTTATAAAAATTGTTTTGAATACCTTTTGCTGTCGGAAACGACAATCTGTCCCCGGGATGGTCAGGGGACGGCTTGGCCGTCTCCAACCGTTCTGGGGAGGGTCAACGCGAATAGGAAACTTGGTTGACTGTCCCCATGTTTCGGGGACGGTTTCCAATTTTTTGGCTGATCGGGGACGGCTTGGAAACGTTTCCGGGTAACACTGCTTTTTAGCATCTCACCATTTTAAACATTTCCTCTTTCTTCCAACAAGCTATGTTACCGGGTTCCTCTGTTTTGGCCCGGATCCTGGTTCTGGTACGGTTCCGGTTCCGGTTCCTCCCAGATTCCTCTTGGATTCCTCCAGGGTTCTGGAATGGAATCCGGGTTCTTCCTGGGTT
>MU224545.1:918675-962836 GCA_018584345.1 Thuja plicata
TAAATGTATGGAATGTATGAATATACATACATATATAAATTTATAATATATATATATATATATATTTTTCAAAAATGTCTATATATATACCCGCGGAACCAGGATCCGGCCCAAAAAAATTTTTGCCAAATCCCCGAACCCGAACCCGAACCCGAATCCGAACCAGAACCAGGATCGGCTACTTAACCAACAAGCTATAATGTCGAGGTTAATTAAAATGGCAACTTTAGTGAAATTAATTAAATATAGCTCTAAATTACACCTAGGTAGCAACAATGGTCAAAATGCATCAGAGTCAGAAATTGACTGCGTAGGAGATCCAATGATGAAAGATGACAAATGGACCCAATTGGGTGACTTATTAAAAATACTCTCCCTCCAAGAATCTTGAGACCAAACTAGCAGCCGGAAATAACATCTGAAAGTGTCATAAAACCCACTAAACCATCTAAACTAGGGTTCTAGACTCGTAGAGTCCAGGGCCGGGTGAATTTTCCCGAGTCCCCTATCTCTGGACTCGGACCTGCTGACTCACTGAGTCCTCCAAACTCTATAGGCTCGCAGAGTCCCAAGCCTTAGACTCTGCCACTCCCAACAAGACAAAAAAGACAAAAAAATAATAAAAATTATTTGTTTTGACTTGACCAAAAGGTGTTTATATTTGCCTTCCAACCCTAAAAAGTCATTGTTATTGTTTGCAAGATCAAGGAGAGAAAAAGAGGCATTTGAGAAAAAGTATTGACGCATTGAAGAGAAAACCAACATATCGATTGAAGAGGAGATAGTGATTGCAGATTTGGGCAAGTTAGTAGCTTGCATTCACACATTTCGAGGAGTTTAAGAAGGATTTGGAGGAGGCCTCTACTAATTTGAAAGTGTATTTCTTCATTTTTGGAGCAAATTTGAAGAGGTAAGTTAGATTTTTTCGTTGTTCTTTTATTTTTTACTTTCATATTTCCATTTTATTGTACATTTGTATTTTTTTGTTTTATTTTATGTTGATGGAAAAAATAAGAAACCCTAAGCATCCAATAATCAAAACCTAGCTATTTTTTCCTTAATTCTTTAGCTGCAAACCCTAGCTATTCTTATTTTTCTTTATTTATCTTTTTAATTCAATTAGAAAGTGTAAATGCTGATTTTTTTCATTTATAATTTATTACAGCTTGCCATTCATTTACAATTAGATCCAAAATTTCAAGCATAATGTCTATCGGTACCCCAGGCCCAAATAGAAAGGATTCTGCTTGGAGACATGCCATCCCTAGATCAAAAAAAGAAGTAATATGTGCTTATTGCAAAACGAAATATTGTGGGGAAGGTATTAATCGGTTGAAGTATCACCTTGCACAAATACCATGCCACGATGCCAAACCATGCAAATTAGCACCCCTTGATGTTATACATGAAATACAATGTCAACTAGAGGCTTTTGAAGAGAAAAAAAAATTAAAAAAGAAGTAAAGGGAAGAAATGGCAAACATTGGTGGAGAGCCTCTAGTCGTTCTAGGAGTTGTTGATGGAAACATGCCCGCAATGGGCTACATATATGAGGGCATGGACAGGGAGACAGAGGCCATTAGATCTATTTATTAAAAAAATGAGGCTAAGTATGGTCCTATATGGGAGATTATTGATCAATGATGGCACAATTTAATCCAGTGTTCCAATTTCGTCCAGATTTCAAGGCTGATGACGAGGTGTTGAGTGGGTTCTACTCAATTGTAGAGAAAATGCCACCTGATTCATCACAGAAGCACACATAGTCCATGAGATAGAGAAGTTTAGGACTACACTAGGAGACTTCCTTGGAGGAAAAATATGCAAGAAAAATTAAAAAAAACAAATGACACTAGGTGAAAATCTATTCAATGCATAATTTAACATTTAAATATTTATATAATAGAGTTCATTTTTACTTTTTATCATTTCAAATGCATGGTGGGAGATGTTTGGTACTAAGGTACCAAATCTACATAGGATTGCAAATTGTATCTTGAGCCAGCCATGTAGTGCTTCATGATGTGAGCGCAATTGGAGTATGTTTCAGCACATACACTCCAAAAAGCGCAATAAGTTGACAATGCAAAGGTTGAATGATCTTGTGTATGTTCATTACAACCTTCCCCTCTGTCACAAAAAAATCTTGGGCACTGACACATCTCTTATCACTTTAGAGGAGGTTGATCCACAATTAGAGTGGAATACTAAGATTGATGATCTTGTCTTCAACGATGATGACTTGGCATGGGTTGATCAGGTGGATCTAGAGGGAGAGGCAGTAGCGATGGCAGAGGAGGCTAGAGCACAAGATGCCAATTAGAGGACCCCAAGGATGATGTGGATGTTTGTAATGCCCCCAAATTTTAGTGCTTATTTTAATATTATTCAACTAAATGTCCTATTTTATTTGTGGTCAACCTTCCAGAGATCATTCAGGACACTTTGGTTCACTCTTACTATTTTTAGTAAGTCACTTGGATGTTTTGCTCATACTTACTATCTATAGTAAGTCACCAGGGTGATCAGTTGGCTTCATATCTATATTTGGAAAATGGATGGATTATTCCCATGAGTTGATATTGGCAATTATCAAGGGTTTAATGATTTAAGTTAAATTATTGAAGTTAAATAAAGTTTAACCTTAATAATATCAATTATATTAAGTGACTTTATGATATGACGACATAAAGGGGGTTAAAGTGTCTTTAAGTCGTTTTCATAAAGTGACTTTATAAAATGACAATATAAAGTCACTTAAATTAATAAGCTTTCCATCTTGTTCAAGAAGCTACTTCATAAGGAGGAATTAAAAGTAAAGGATGATTTATCCCACATTGAGCGTGGAGGTTCACTTGGAGTTTGAGGAGTCTTTATAAACGAACCTTGTCTTCCTTCAAGAGCACGTTATGAGATTATTCAATTTAAGCTATTTCTCCATTGTTGCAGCTATGACAGTGAAGGTAAATTCCTAGGATGAAACCCTAAGGAGTTTCAAGGGTTGGACGAAAACTCAACCTTTTTAGAGAGGTGGATTCAACACAGAATTTGCCATTGAGCTTAATCGCATAGTTTAGAGTAGAGGCTTGATACACATTGAAGGTAACATTTGAACTCATAGCTGGAACAGATATACTTTAAACTTATTAGAAAATGTTTGCAGCTTTCATCAGAGACATTGGATTAATTGTGGTGAGGCGTGAAGGAATTATCATAAATTTATGAGGTATAGCTCCTATACAGAGCATCGCAAAAGCTTTCTTTCTTGTTAAAAGACTAAGGCGACAGAAGCAACTTCATGTCCCAGGTATACTACTGCAGCAGGCACAATTCATCCAAGGAGTGGCATTGACGGGTATGAAGAAGGCCTGCTAACTATAGTTGGGAATTAAAATCTAATGTTTGTACTGCAGTAACATTTGAAATAATAACTGATTTTCTCAGCTGCCAGCTTTGTTTGCAAACTTATATGTTATATGACTATGTATATGTCAAATCTGAAACAAGTTAGTAGAGAATTGGTTGCATTTCTTAGCAGAATTTGGTGTCTTTAACATTACTCTCTATTTAGTAATACCAGCCACACGACTCAAGCAAAGGAACTGTGTTTTGCTGATAGTCAGAGGGAAGCATACAAAGTGTTTGTAAATATGTCTATGTGATAAGTGAATGTTATAGAATTATATGGCTGACCAAGTATTTGACAGAATGCCAACACTTTGTATATGAAGTTCAAAACAGTATTTTTCTTGATAACAGGATACAGAGTGTGTTTGATATAATGTCTATGAGGAATTTATGAATATTTCAGTCTGAGATAATTAACCAAGTGTTTGACGGAATGTCGAAGCTACATTTGTGAGATTTATGGTACAAATTTGAGGTTAGAATTGGTAGAGGTTCTTATAATGTCACTAAGGCTGACCCTGAGACACAATCAGATATCATGGCTGCAACATCATCTAGGAGCTATCTTAGGCGCACATGTAGGAGGCCAGGGATGACGAGTGATATAAGGTACTCTGAGCCATAGACTTCTAGCTTTTATTTTAATGTGTTTTGAAATTTCGATGCCATGGATTTCAAATTCCATGAATTTTGTAGGCATTCGATTTTATTTATATTTCTAATGTATTATATAACTTATTTCCTTCAACTAAAATTTGCATTTATACTTATGTGATCAATGTAAACTTGTGTGTGTTCAAAGTAGCTTCTATTTGATGAGATTATTGTGCCTTAAAGGTTTATTTATTAAAGGATGTATGAAACAAGTTTTAAATCCTTAAATCTTTGAATTTCTTGGGTTTTTCAATTTGCCAAGGCCAAGTCTGAGTCAAAAATCAGTTTTCTGAGTTCGAGTTGAGACCGGTTCTTGTAACCATAGATTAAAATATGGCAAACATATCGCCGATAAGTAAAATTATCGCAATAAGTTGGAGGCTGTGATAAAACATGTAAATTTATCGCGGAGTACATGTTGCAGATAAGTTTCAAACTTATCGCCGAAAAAACATGAACTTATAGCCAAAATATCGGTGATATTTTGCCAAAATATCTGCCACAGTCTGCTAATAGGGACCGGCGGCCCATAAAGCAGTTATTTCACATTTTCTTGTTTGCAAATTGGTGTTTGGGAGAGGAAAAAAGGGTTTGAAGGGGAAAAAATGTGTTTTGCAGTGTTTTAGAGCAATTTGCAAAAAAATGCATTTCAAATTAAATTTAAGCAATTTTTAAGTTCCTGATATTTTTGCCAATAAGTAGCCGATTTATCTCTGATATTTTCCCGATATATTTTTTTTGCCCTTGGCGGTAAGTTGCCGATAACGATATTTTGAACTATGCTTGTAACTACAATCTAAACTCACTTGTAACATCAAATTACCCCTTTGATCATGCTAACACAAACCCAAAAAATCAGCACCAACTGCAAAGCAAGAGAACCCGAAAAAGGGACATTACATATTCTACAACTCCATCATGCCTCTTTGTAGAAGGCAGCAGTAGTATTTTTAGTTAGATTGTTAGAAGTTGGCACAAATTTTGTGCACCATCCATGCAAAGAGGGTCACATAATGCCTAAGGACATCCAACTTGCTCACTACATCCCCATTAATAATAGTGAAGATTAGAAACTTGCAAACATTTATGAGAAGAATTTCATAAGGCTTGATTGTGATTTAGAAAGTTTGTTTTCATTTTTCATTTTTTACTTTCATGATGGTTTAATTTTTTTTAAAAGTGATCTTGGATAGGAGACTCCCCATTGTCCCTAGGAAAGTTGAGGGGTGTTTAGGTGTAATTTGGTCATCCCAAGGACAACAGGAAGTCCCTTGGCCACCTCATATAGAAGAATACATCCTCATGAATGTTTTAATCATTGGTGGGACACATCTTTTCACTATCCCCAAAATGGGGGTTTTCCAGAGGGGTTGTGGTTGTATTGAGCATGCTCTAACTGGTAATAAATCCTCACCATAATGCCATTGAATAAAGTTTGGTAAAAGAAACCTTAATTAGTTATGCTTGCAGTTTATATACACAGGCAATGCATGCAAAAAAATATCAGTTAATGGTTTGGCTTGGATCTAATTTTAGCGTGCTGCTCAAATCACCCTCTTCAGTATTTTATGCGAAATACCAGAAACACATTGAGAACTTTTTTTTTAAATGCTACAGTAATCTGTGAAATATGTAGCCTCATATCTGATACTTCAAAATAGATAGAACTACTTCATATAGCAAAAGTAAAGACTCTACAGATTAAGAGTGAAGAAAGATGAGTACATCAGTTGCTTGTCTCTGAATCTCTTCAACTAGATACGGTCCATTGCTTTCTGAGCTCCGCATATCTAATAGTTCCTGTCAGTGTGAAGGTAACATGCAATTGAAAAATATGACTCTTAAAAACAGTGAAAATTAAGAATTTTCCTTAAAGAAGAAACCACTCATGTTGCAATACCTATGAATGGAATACAATGGATATAATAACCTAATGTACAGACCAAAACATGCGTCAAATAGGGTAACAAGTAACAACATATACCTGTGCGTACGGAGCAGCTATTTTAGCAAAAGAAAATTCTGGATCTAATACATAACCAATACCTGCACAAATTTTTGCCAACAGGAAACAAGAATCAGAAAACCAATAATCATCCACCTTTAATGTAAGGGAACAAACTTTCCTGCTCTTATTGCCAGTACTTGTCTTTCAACATTTAGATCATTCTACAAACAGCTTTTTATATAAGCTTACCTATTAAGGACTAAGCCATATGCAGAGTAGGAAAAAGGTATATCAATGTTTAGCGAAAATCAAGTGGCTGTATTTTAATCAAGAAATAGATTATTTTGGATAAGTTAACAATCACAATAGCAAAAGTGTACATTTTTTCAGTTGTGAAACTATCATACCAGACAAACACCATATCAAAAGACTGTAACTACCATAGTTACAAGAGTTGGACTCCGCTCAGACATTTGGTTGATTTTTTATTCCAAATCAGACATAGCACTCAGCCTTGGCAAATTGAAAAGTTCAAAAATCATGAAATCTAGAGGTTTTTAAAGGATTAGAGTTATAATCACGCACCATGGAAAAAATAAGTTCATATCTGAGCAGGAATGATAAAAAATACAGGAACAATCAAGTTACTGAATTGGCTAACTTAGTCGCTACCATTATTCTGGAAGACTTCCTATTTACAAAGATAAAACATAAGATTCCATTCCCTAAGACAAAATACAGATTTAAAAATATGTCCATCTAGGGTTAAAGCTTTTAATAAGCAGAATGAAAACAGGATGGTCATATTTTCATATCCAAGCAGAAATAAACGCCTTTATTACGACCAGAAGGAAATACAATCACATCTATAAATTGCAACTGAATATCACATGAATTGCATTAGCATTTGTCAAGAAGGGCACACAATTTCTAGTTAAGTTTGACATTTTTTGCTTCAGGAAGTCATGTTTTTGCTTGAGGAGGTTTGATTTGTGAAAGTAGTCCTGTTTTTGCTCAACAACTAGGGCACAGTTGCTAATTTGCAATTTGTAGTCAAGTGTCCACCGCCCAGTTTTGTTTTCTTGCTATTGCAATCAAACAGCCAAATCTTTACTGATTTTGAGTCTCCAGGACTCGTCCAATCCTGCTCAGCACAAGACTCGTCAATTCTAGTGAGTTTCCTTCAAGTCCTCTGTAACACTAATATATACAGACAGCACAGATAGATTTTAAAAAATAAAGTAGCCCAACCAGCATACATTTAGTTGCAACTTCGGTTAAATTTGAGTTTACAATTTGATTTTTTCCTTTACTTTCAGTTTCTTCCTTTTGTTTTTTATTATCTTGTAATGTTTTACATTCGTAAATCTTATGAATTTTTTTCCTACAACATTATTTGCAAAATAAGTTTTGTCTATCATTTTTTTCTCATGGTGTTGATCATTGTTTTTGCTAGTTTAGTCTTTTCATCATGTTGGAGTTGAATCCTCAACTGTAAAGCTCCCAGAGGATCACCTACAATCAAACACCTAACATAGAAAGAGAGAAAAAATCATTTTGTTTCTCATGGTGTTGATCATTGTTTTTGCTAGTTTAGTCTTTTCATCATGTTGGAGTTGAATCCTCAACTGTAAAGCTCCCAAAATTCACCTACAATCAAACACCTAACATAGAAAGAGAGAAAAAATAATAGAATTGTTATGGAGGCCAAAGAGAATGTAGATGCAAAAAAGAATGAATCAATAATGAATATGCATTGTTGAATAATAATGATGAATTACCCTTAATAAAGGATAAAGAAACTCTAGATGAAACCCTAGGAGAGGATTAAGTTAGATCATGGGATGTGTCCAAATCCTATGAGTTGAGACGAAAAAGTACATGACCTAAGTAAGCTTGAGTATGCTAGTGTGGAAAGGGACCTAAATAATCAAATAATTAAACAGGAAAATATTTTTCACTCTAACAATCCATTGTTTCCTCTGTTGCCTCTACCATTTCCTTCTTTCTTGGAAGATGAAAACAAGTTGGAAGTTTTTCCTTTTTGATGAGCATGGAAAATATTCTCTCATGTGGTTTCAATCATTCTTCCAAAGGCCTTTTCTCTATCTGCCATCTTTTCAACCAACTAATTATAAGTGAATGTCCTCAGTAAATTACTTGCTTGTAATGACTCCAAATAGGTTCAATATGCAGGAAGAAGCTTTATGATGATAGTAATACACACACACACATATACATATACATATACATATACATGTACGCATATATATGTGTGTGTGTGTGTATATATATACGGCCATTTTTCAAGTCAAATTTGAACAACTTCAATAGCAATTGTATGAACTCCAATCTTGAATGAGAATCAAACATATTTTTTAAAATTTGTAAAGCTTCCCATGGTGTGTTACACCCTTGTATGTGATTACGACTTCTCCATCAACGAAGGCCCTTATCAACACCAATGCCTTGGGATTTTTATGTCTCCAATATGTGTTTTTGCATTTGATTGTAGTTCATCTAGTTGGGTGTCTCCATCACAAATGTCAAATCACAATTTATTGAATATGAAATATTCACAATTTGCCTTGACCATTCTAGCTAGGTGTCTGTCCCAGATCAGTATTGTACCAACAATTTATGTGATTGCATGACTTTGTGGTCAATGGTGATAATACCCATCGATACATGGAAGAAACTTGTCCTTTCAATATACTCGTCGATACCTAAAAGGGACTTTAAAGCATATGATAGTAGAGTGGTACCCAATAATTAGGCAGCACATGAAAAGGATTCACCCTATCTATGACATTTGGTTAGAAAAAAAACCTACTCAGAGTTTCTTATTGTGAAGATTTACATCTAGCAATAATGACAAATGGATAATGGAGGGAAAAGGAAAATGGAAAATAGTGTATCCTTATTATTCCCTAACAATTTATAGTGTCTAATTCTTGGAATCTATTGTTGCAGATTTCTTAGGTGTTAAGGCAATAGTTCAAAAGAAATGGTTTTACTAGTAAATGTGAACCAAAAGTACTTTGTATACCAAATACTGCAATTTGTTGTAGGTTTTCTTGGTTTGTTTTGATTTTAGAAATTTGAGCACCAAATTTTTAAAAAAAAATTTATTGCTTGCAATATTCAATAAGCCTAAAAGTGTCCTAAAATGCTCTAAAAATGATTAAAATGGCCTCCTAAAAAAAATACCCACATATAAATTGTAAAAATTGACTATATCGAAGTAACTCTAACAAAATTTATTTGTAAACCCTAAAATTAATGTAGATTATGAATTAAAAGGAACCCCAAGTATATTGAAAATTCTGAATAAAACAAACCCAAAACTTAACCTAACTTGAAAGGAAAAGAATTTCCTCTATGCTCATACACCACAACAATTTTTCATTTGCAATCTTTGGCATTAAAGCTTCATTTATCAATGTCGTTGCCTTTGAATGAAATGTTCTTGTTTCTTAAGTTTACACTAATGACAGAGGATATTAGGCAAGCACAAGTTTCTTGTAGAGGAGATGAAAGCTCACAGGGCCCTTTTCTCTCAAGAGAAGGGTTGAAACTTAAGTGTTTATGAAATTGTGTTCCTCTAAGTGAGGGAATCCATTTAAGTCACCCTTGAATGCCTATAAAATCGACAACAATAATACTGATCTAATGAAATATTAACCATGACAACATAAAGTGTGGATGAAGGATTAATGCACAAAACTAAAATATGTGAAGTTATAAAATGGTACCCTCGTGGGCACATAATTTTCAATGCTTCCAAATTTCATTCTCTAGGCTTTGGAGTTGTTTCATTATAATAAAGGTGAAATTGTTTCTATAGTTCTCAAAGAAGGATTTACGAAATATTTCATTAACAAACCTAGAAAAAATGGAGAATGACAAATGACTTTATGAAGTTTGTGGCTCTTCAATTTACAGAAACAGCTAGGGCGCAGATTTTAAAGGCAAGTGGGTAGACAAAATGGTAGACATGAATTAAAATTGGTGCAAGGGATGAGGGATGGAATTTTTGTGCAAAAGAAACATTATGCTTGTGATGTGATACTAATGTAAGACCAAGAAATGAACTGCAAACAAAAGGAAATGAAATTGAAATACAAACCCAAATGTATCCCTTCAAAACTATGTTTGAGAAGTACATATTTAGCGAAAGGACATGAAATTCAATTCATTTAATGTTATCAGTTTTCCACAATCATATCAATATCATTTAATTGCTTATGGATTTGATTGTGTAATCTTTTGTAATGTACCCACGACACCCTTGATCCAATTTCTTCAGCAAACAGACGAAGATTGAAGGCCGTACGGTGTTGCTAGTCCTTACAGTTAGACCTGGCAGCCCCTACGGTGGTCTGGCAGTTCCTACGGTGGAACCTGGTAGTCCCTACGGTGGTCTGGCAGTCCCTATGGTGGAACCTGGCAGTGCCTGCGGTGGTCTGGCAATGCCTACGGTGGAACCTGGTAGTGCCTACGGTGGAACCTGGCAGTGCCTACAGTGGAACTTGGCAGTGCCTACGGTGGTCTGGCAGTGCCTACGATGGAACCTGGCAGTGCCTACGGTGGAACCTGGTAGTTCCTACGGTGGTCAGGAAGTCCGTACGTGCTATGTTTGCCCCTCGGGTTTGCTTCTTCGCTGCAACACAATTCTCCAGATGTTAACAGATGCATAGAACAATGAAGTACTAGAAATGGAACAATTGCCAAGAGGTTATATTATGAATAATGAAGTACTTCGGATTTTCCAGATCCGATACAAGCAGAACAAAGCAGAGTAGGGTGAGGGTTGAATCCCACCGAAACTGCAACAGGCCAAATAGGGAAGGTCTTTCACTTCCGAAGTGGCGCACACCAGATTTCCAACTGGAATTCAATAATAATAAAATATCAAAACTCAACATATATACGACTACCTACATGCCGAGCATAAATACCCCTTCGGAGAAACTCCCGGGGGTTTACAAAAGAACGCCAACCCGGTAAACACCTATGGACAATAATTAAATAAAAAGGGGCCCCCCATTAATTAATTAAAGGTCCTTAATAATATTTCTTTTAAATAGGGACCAAATAATTAATTAACTTAATTAATTTATTCTCTATCAATTTGGGGACATTACAAATCCTCGCCGCCCAAAGATTGCTTGTCCTCAAGCAATCCGTCATCGAAACTCCAGGATCCCAAACTAGGCGCGGGCATCGATAATTGTATCTATTGAAACCCCCATGCCGCATCATGATCATGCTCATGCACCTGGAAGTAAGTGAGAAGAGTAAAGCTCCATCAAGCTTCCGCTGCGCCACTCTGATATAAACGTTGCCAGGCTCAAAGTCACCAGGATCCCACTGAAGCCAATCGTCACGTACATCGATGCTCAGATCCCAAACAAAACACGGACGTTGGTCGCAGTATCCGTTGAAATCTCCGTGCTGCCTCAGGATCACATGTGTATAATTTGATTCAGAGACGAGTAGACTGGCACCAAACTTCCGCTGCGAAACTCTGATATAAACATTGCCATGTCCGGAGTCACCAGGATCCCATGGAAGCCAATCATACAAAACATCAGTGCTCAGATCCAAAGGGTAAACTCCATAATCAACTAACTGTAAAGGTTGCTCATCCCCAAGAGGCTGATCACCCACTGGTAGAACCTGCTCATTCGGAGGATCACTAATAAAATCTGTATTTCCATCAAGTTTATCATTGGGTATTGGCTCGACGATATTTGTACAAACATCTTCTTTCAGCATCCTTTCCTTCATCTTGGACTCGAGTACCAAATAGATTTTGTCCTTGTAGTAAATGATGTCGCCAATAACCTTGTATCTGTCATCCTGCACTTGACCATCCAACAGTTGGCATGCGAAAGTATTCTTGGAGTATTCGACCAACAAATGTACCTTCCAATCGGCTAGGTCCTGAGATAGAGGACATATGGCCTCATTGGGCGTCATAGTGTGATCCAAGTCAAAACTCTCAATCTTCCCAACAGGCTAGCAAGATCACCAGCTCTGATACCACTGTAATGTACCCACGGCACCCCTGATCCAATTTCTTCAGCAAACAAAGGAAGATTGAACGTCATACGGTGTGGCTAGTCCTTACAGTTAGACTTGGCAGCCCCTACGGTGGTCTGGTAGTCCCTACGGTGGAACCTGGCAGTGCCTACGGTGGTCTGGCAGTGCCTACGGTGGAACTTGGCAGTGCCTACGATGGTCTCCTATGGTGGAACCTAGCAGTGCCTACGATGGTCTGGCAGTGCCTATGGTGGAACCTGGTAGTTCCTACAGTGGTCAGGAAGTCCGTACGTGCTATGTTTGCCCCTCGGGTTTGCTTCTTCGCTGCAACGCAATTGCTTAGCAATTCTCTAGATGTTAACAGATGCATAGAACAATGAAGTACCAGAAATGGAACAATTGCCAGGTTATATTATGAACAATGAAGTACTTCGGATTTGCCAGCTTTGATACAAGCAGAACAAAGCAGAGTAGGGTGAGGGTTGAATCCCACCGAAACTGTAACAGGCCAAATAGGGAAGGTCTTTCACTTCCAAAGTGGTGCACACCAGAACTCCAACTGGAATTCAATAATAATAAAATATCAATACTCAACATATATACGACTACCTACATGCCGGGCATAAATACCCCTTCGGAGAAACTCCCGAGGGTTTACAAAAGAACGCCGACCCGGTAAACACCTACGGACAATAATTAAATAAAAAGGGGCCCCCCATTAATTAATTAAAGGTCAATAATATTTCTTTTAAATAGGGACCAAATAATTAATTAACTTAATTAATTTATTCTCTATCAATTTGGGGGCATTACATCTTTTTTGCATCAACATTTCGAATCACACTTTGTGATCTGTCATCAAGATGAAAGAGAATGCTAGGATAGAATGTAAGTTGTAGACTTAGACATGACCAAGGTAGTATTTGAAGGAGATGGGCAAAGAAAAGGACCAACATACGCAAAATGAGAAAAGTAAAAGGATAATAAAATAGAACAAAAACTATTAAAGTCAGAGAAGCAATAATCTGCAAAAAATCCCAATTATACCAGATTAATCCTGAATCCTAGAGCCAACTGATTTTTTCCTTGAAAAAATCCTGATTCATGAAAAAATTGTTGACCCAATTCCCAATGACCTTTGTACATTTATAGCACATTAAAATCATATATTTTTTTATTTTGACTTTTTATTTTATTTTATTTTCCTTATAAGTGGCAAAAAATCATAAAAAGTCAATGCAAAAACCTACAAAACCCTGCAAAAACTCACAAAACTGACGAATCACTCAAAATTAGGGTTGATTCTAGGACGGAAGCAAAGTCAATGCAGAATTAGCATGGAAACAATTTGTTATTTTCTCCCTTTTGTTTTCTTTTTGACCTCAAGAAAACCCTAAATAGAGGAGTGAGAGGAGTGATTGTGGTCATCAACCGAATTTGAAAGGGCCTCAATTATCCTAAATCGTGGGGGCATGTGAGATAGTGTTGAAGCAACTAATGAATTTGCTCTGAATCGTGGTTTCAATATGACCCAAGCTCTCTGCACGGCTCTCCCCACAGATTCTAATGCAATCAAATATATAATTAATATTATACATTAATTTTAAAATTATAACTATTATGCACTATTACAAATGGCCCTTTAACGGGGAAGCAACAAAGCCCTATAGTTTATAATTAATAGCTTTTTCAAATATTGAACTACCCCTACAAAACTCCTTGTCTCAATCACAATGAAAGTCTTGGATCACTTCAAAAGGTTTTCACTTTTGATAAATTCCTGACAGTAGCTAGATTGCTGTCTGATAAATTTCGATCTCAGTTACTTCATAGACTTAGCTAATATTTGATCTCAGACTTAGACATCTATTTGGTGACTGCTCTCTTTAAAAGTCTGATATGTTTTGACTTCAGTTACTTCATAGACTTGGCTAATATTTGATCTCAGACCTAGACATTTATTTGGTGACTGCCCTCTTAAAAAGTTAACTGAATATTTGGCTATGTAATCAGCCATATGAATATAAACGAAAAAATCTATTTCTTCAATTCATTTTGATCTTAGGTACTTCATAGACTTGGCTAATATTTGATCTCACACTTAGGCAACTATTTGATGACTGCCCTCTTAAAAAGTTAACTATGTTGTCCTTGATTTTTGAAAGTAAAAAATCAAGGATAACCCACCAAATTTTAAATGTTTCAAGGCTCTAGACATGTTTTTCAAGGCTTTTATTTATCTCCTAGGAATCCATTGACAAATCCAATCCTTTGCATCCATTTTTGTCAAGTTTCAATGTCTAAAAGTTGACTTTCTCTTCAATTTCGGTTTTCAGAGGTTGCATTGCAAGTTTGCCTTTAATGTCGGGTCTTTGGCTTGTAATTGCAAATAAATTCTATTTTATTTTCTCTCTATATCTCTATGCTATGGAAATGCTCTTAAGTTTTTAAAAAAAAATAGTTTGACTCTTTTTCTAAAATTTCGTATGTTTTTTTGAAAATCCAAAAATTTCCCAAATTTTTCAAAAAATCTTATACTTTCGATTTGCCAATTGATTCCCCAAATTATTATTGCTCCTATGTTAAAAATAACTCAAAAACATAAATAAAAGAAATAACAAAACTTAACTAAAATATCTAAATAAGTAAAACCGAAAAGCTACTAGGAGGATAAAAAATATATAAGAACCACATGAAGAAAATGAGGAAAACTAAATAAAGAAGAAAGATAAAAATAAAAAATAAAAAATAAATTGCTAAATAAATAAATGAGAAATAAGTAAGAACAATTAATATGAAACAAAGATTTAACATAAAAATAAGAAACAAATAAGGTATACGTAATAAATAAGAAACAAATAATATGCCATGGACATAGATAATAAAAAATAGCAAAAAGGAAATAGACAAAGAGAAACACACCCAAGATACTAAAATAAGAGCTAAAAAATAGATAACTAGAAATAACAACAATAAAAAAAATAATATAAAAAGGAATGAAATAAATTAATAATAGAAGCTAAAAACGAACTCAAAAACAAGCTAGAAGCTGACAAAAAGGAGAAGACAAAAAAGAAAATTAAAATAAAAAATTAAAACAACAAAAAAATAAACAATAAAAAACCCAAAATAACAAATAATAAAAGGGAGAAAATACAAAATAGAAAAGAAATTAAAAATTAAAAAGGACACCAATATGAAAAAGCACAAACTTAGAAAAACTAAAACCAAGTTAGAGAACAAACACACAAGAAAAAACTCAAGACCCAAGACCAAAAAAATTAGCTAAAACCAAACTAGACCATTAATAACAAAAGGAAAATTTGCAAGTTAAACTAAATACACAAAAATAGAACTAAAGGAATTAAATAAAAAGCAAAAGCAGAATACAACCAAAAAGAAAAGAAAAGAGAAGACTATATATACAACGAAAAAAACGACAAAGGTAATGCCACGATCATTATGAATAGGCAAGACTATGTTTCTAGAATGCTTGACCTTCTATCTGATACTAGCAGCTAAAAAATCCTCTCCCATAACCCTTGCTCCAAAATCATTAATATAGTCAAGTCTTTGGTGTCTAGATCTTTTGACGATGCCACTAAAAAACAAATTTTACCTTTGAAATAAGTAACCCCTCGCATCTACGGGGATCGAAAAATTCACAAAGAAGGCATTCCTTTGAGACCCATAGTTGACACCATAGTTTTCCCCACTTACAATTCAGCCTCCTTAGCCAAATTAATCTCCCCTTTGGTTGGTAGGCCAGACTCTTTTGTCAAAGATTCCTCTCATTTTATCCAATTTATCAAGGACACTGAACTGGAAATGAATAACATCTTGAGCTTTGACTTCATCTCCCTCTTCACCAAGGTTCATAGCCCTAACTCTATTGAGATTGTTAAGTGCAAGCTTCATGTTGAGATGGCGACTCTAGTTGAGTTGTGCTTAAGATCTACTTTATTTTCCTTTCAAGGTGTGATCTATGAATAGGTAGATAGGGTAGCTATGGGCTCCCCCCTCTCACCGGTCATAGTCAACCTCTACATGGAACATTTTGAGGAAATTGCCCTTTCTTCTTCCCCCTCAAACCTCGGTGGTGGAAGAGTTATGTTGACAACACCATTGTTTTTTGGCCTCATACGTTGGACAAATTGCAAGATTTTCACAAGCACATCAACAACATAGCTTCTTGCACATCCTTCACTAAGGAGCTTGAATTTGACAATTAGTTGCCCTTCCTTGACATTTTGATGTTTAGGAAACCCAATGGGACCCTTAGTCGTCGTTTGTTTCGCAAGGCTACCCATAATAACTTATACATCCACTCCTCGTCCTACCATCACCCTAGCCAAAAAGTTGGAATCCTCAAAATGCTTGCCTTGAGAGCCTATCAGATTTGTGATGAAGAGTACTTAAACAAAGAGTTAGCTCATCTTTGCCTAGTCTTCAGGTTGAATGGGTACTCTAACAAGTAGATATCTAGGGACTTCAACCAAGCCAAATCTTGCTTCTTTTCCAGCTCCATTGCCAAGTCCTCCTCTCCTAAGTTGCCTTATTTTGCTTCCCTTCCTTACATTGAAGGCATCTCCCAAAAAACCTCCAAAATCCTTAGGAGAAAGGGTCTTCAATGTGCCTTCAAACTCCTTTCCATGTTAAGGAATCAAATCCCCTCTTAAAGACTCCAAAGATGTTCTTTTAGAATCAAGAGTCTACAAAGTAGTTTGTTGTGCCATATATAGGCGAAACAGGCTGCTCTTTCCACACTAGAATCAAAGAGCTCAGTGCCCACATTAAGCACAATTGGTCCCACAAATTGACATTAACTGAGGACTTGTTTTCCTCCAAGCATCATATTTGTCTTGAAAACACTCAAATCTTGTTCAAGGAGGAGAACTACTACAAGTGTAAGTTAAAGGAGGCCATAGAAATCTACAATCACCCCACCATCCTTAATCGTGATAACAAGTGGAGCTTAAGTTTATCATGGCATCCTGCTCTTTCCTCCCTTAAAAACCACCGCCCTTCACATTATTGACCTCTCCCTCTTGCTCCTCTGTTCCCCTTTCCCCTCATGTCTTGATTGCTTTAATTTCTATGCCCTCTCTCTCATACCCCCTACTCCTTCCTCTCTTTTTAGTTTACCTTCTATTTTATCCTCATCTTCTTCTAATCTTTTCCGCTCGGTTCTTATTTGACCCCCCTCTCTATTGTGTTTCTTTGCGGCCTCTGCTTGTTTGCCTTGTTGTTCTAGGCTATAGTACTATTTCTCTTATTTTTATATTCTCGCTCTTACCCATTTGTTGGCTTTCTCTCTTTCTCTCTCCATGTTTTTCTTCCTTCCTAGTTTTTAGATGCATTTTCCCATTTTTTCTTTTATTAATTTGTTTTAGTCTATCTTTGAATGTCCTTTTCGTTTGTGTGTCTGTATATACATATATGTATATGTAATATATATGCATATATGCTTTCATTTATATAATGTATAAATTATATTTATTATTTACATACATACATAGATTTAGTGAATAAAGTTTGAGTATGCATCATTGTGCAACTTGCATTTGAGATTCTATGCATTGTTCTTCATTTTCAAAAACTCATTAGATTATTAAATCATCAAATGCATTGAAAATTGAAAACTTTACAAAAGTCGAACATTTCGTCAATTGTCAAAGATATTCGAAGTTAGGACCAGCAGGGTTCTTACAGTGGTATTAGAGCTTGCATGCAAAGTGTTTGACCAAATGTCAAACATCCAAAATTAAACCAGTCCAGTGTTTGGCAGAGTTAGAACGGCAGGGGTTCTTACACATACATACATACAAACATAGTCTTCTCCTTTTTTTTGTTGTATTTCGCTTTTGCTTTTTATTTAATTCCTTTAGTTATATTTATGTGTATTTAGTTTAACTTGCTTTTTTTTTCCCTTTTGTTATTAGTGGTCTAGTTTAATTTTAGTTAATTTTTTTGGTATGTAGGCAGAAGTTGGTCAGAGTAACGCAAAATTGTTTGCCAAATGAGAATTGCACCCACCAGGTGATAATTGGTACTAAGCATCAATTTCTATCCTTAGTTATGAAGGGAATGACCTATGAGGTCTTGCTGTTCTCTCACTGAGAATGGTGAATTGCATAGAATTTTTTTGGAATGTTGATGATCATCAGGTGTTGTATACATTTAGGAACCCATTAAATAGAGGTATTTTCTTCCTAGAGGCTAGAGTGCCTCAAAAGGAAAGTTTAAGATGGTCATCATCTAGCACTTTTTTTAGAATGGTCAACGCCCACTCCACAAAAGCTTCAGCTATTGCATATCTCTAGATCCCTTGTTAGAATTAGAAGCACATTAGATACACATAACCAGAATTATGAATATAATTTATTTTACCTGTCTTAGTCATTCAGGTACAACTGTGGTATATATTACCATGCTCCACCCGATATATCTTTCCCTAAGTTACTTAGAATCCATATCTATCTATAGTAATATTTCATCCATATTGACATACCATTATATTTACTTAATAAATTAATGTATGTCAAAGATGCAATTGCAGTGTACAAGTGTATACCTTCAAGAGTTGTAAATGCCCTTAGTACAAATGTGAATGTGGCCGGGAAACGGAATGGCTGGTCTACCGCTATTGAAAACAAGTCCTGCCAACAATATACTTTAGAGTACAACTTTGGATGATTTATTACAATCTATGAATTATGTAATGCTTCTTACCAATTTTATTGGAATGTAGGAAAAATAAATAAAAACTAACAAGTTTAACTATCTGTAAAAGAAGACCCATGTCTTCTCATTGCATCAATATTTATTTGCAGCATACAAACCTCTTACTGACAGAAACTGCTAATAACATACTCTACGTAAGAGCACCATACATAAATCTCCATTTAAATATCATCATGTTAAATATTAACTCCCATATGGTGCCTATGTGCAAGGAAACATATGTGATCTACCTTGCAAACAACTTCCCTCAGTTGGGTTAGGATCTATGACTCAAAGACTTACAATTCAGTTGTTTTATGAAATGCATGAGTTATGTTGGCATTGTTGGTCTTTTTAACTCAACTGTTGTATGTAGAACTGACTCAACACATAGGGCCTTTGATCCCATTATCTGCAGGCCACCATAAGTTGTTCACTATGGGCCTGGAATTGAGGAAAAAGGAAATGAGGATGACTATGGAGTTTCTGGTCGTGGTAGTTCTGATATGAGCCAGAAAGGTCAGGTCACATGACACTAGGGGAACAGTCATTCCACAGACATTTCAAGCTCCGACCAGATATATACTTGCAATGAACAATAGGGAGAAAATGGGAAGACATATGCAGGAAGACACTGAATCCTACCAACAGATGGGTTGGAAATGATAGGGTAGAAGAGACAAGGTAATAGGAAGAGTAGCTCGTGCTTAAAAAACTTTATGCTTCCAAATATTAAATGAAGTGTGGGAAAGTAAAGATTAATCTAAGAAAACAACAAACAATCCTGCAAATAGTACACAAATCACCCAAGCAAACATGCAAGAAAAGAAAACAACCAACAAAAAAGCTATATAGTTTGTAGAAAATGTAACAATAATAAAGGGGGAAAAGAGGTGTGTTTAAGCTATGCCTACGATTGTGTTTTTTTAATGAAGAGAAATATATTATTAACAGATCGATTTAGAGAACCCCCAAATGCAATTGTTGCTAATTTTCTGGGTGAGCTACTCAAAGTGCCTATGAACAAGAGAAACTTAGAACATATATAAAACTCGAGAAGACAGAAAATACATCTATATACTTATAAGAAAACACAAATTTAGATTAGTATTTCCAACAACAAAGGAAAAGAAATTCTCAAGGATCCAAAGGATGGTTCTCCAGCATTAGACCCCAAGTCCCATATTTTTCAAGGACAAGAAGAAGGGGATGAAACACCCCACTGTCCCCAGCGCCCAATCCCCAACAAGAAGGTCTCCCATTGTTACATACCCTGTTGTCTCCAAGATAGTTCAAGAGAAATCTCAACACCCCTCAATTGTCCTGGGGACATCAGACTCTCAGAGCATCTCCACAAACTATAAAGCACAAAAGACGCAAAAAAATTTAAATGATAGAAGAAAAATGGTCTAAAATACCCTAAACAATAGAGTAGAGCCCATGATGGGTTTCCAAACCCAATAAATAAATTCTAACCTTCCTATTTCACATTGCCATTTGCACAAGAAAAGGAAAAGTACAGAATTAACATCAATTCTTTGAGGTATGTTACCAATTCCCATTGATCATTCATCTTCCCATTTTCTGCTTCAAGCTTCAATTAATGAAACTATTTTTTCCTTTAAATTCCATAATTTTACATAGTGATAGTATACTTATAAAAAATATCTTTATTATTTAATCCACTGCAGTATATTATTTTTCTATATTTAAACATGCACTTGGATTGCAACATTCATGCACTATCTATATTTGTGCCTTATGCAGCCTTAAGTTAGGAAAATTGAAGGAAAATACTTGTGTTTCCCGTAACACATAATTCCTAAATGCAAGGGATAATCAAATAATGTTTGAAGAGTTAAATAACTCAGAATAGGATTATTTTTTTGTATCTTCTACTTTTGTGCCTTGTCCAAAGAAGAAAAATACTAACAGAGAAATTAAGTCTTGAGACCTTGACAAAAATAGTAAGTTTTCCTTTTGTGTGACACTAGTATGAATTCCTTTATCCCATGAGACTATGAAGAGTTTAACGTGTGCAACCATCTTTGACCCATGTTGATAGATTTTATCAATATATCTTTCAAGATTTTCCTGTGCAACTAGGGTTAAAATCTGTGGCATAAAGCCTGTAGAGCTGGTTGTAGGCTAAAGAATATGAGTTATGAACTCCTTAAATTGCTTGACTTCCACTTTTCGGTCAGCCTTGTACTCGCCATTATTGAGGATTTTTTTCGTGATATTTTTATGACAGCATTCAGAAGACTCACACCCCTTTGGTGCATTCTTGCTACAAAATAAGTTTGAATCAACTGAATGTATACAGGCTTACTCTCATGTGCTTCTTTCCCCTTAGGAGGATTTGCGCTTTCTAAAATAAAGTTACCATCTCCATCCTTTTTTACTTTGGATTGCTTCTTTGGCATATTTGGGTTTGTGTCTTTTAGAATGAAAGTAAGTGCATCAAAATCTGCTGAATGATTATGGATATCACCCATTCTGAGGCTTCTTTCACATTATCATACCTTCTAGGAGGACTAGGGGAAGAAATATTTTGTAAATGGCATGGAGAAAGAATGGAAGGTAGAATAGAAAAAGTATAAAGTTTAGATGTTGAGGCAAGTTACAAAGGTACAGGTGAAGAATGAAAACAGGATTCTTAGAAGTAACAGGAGGAGAAAAAGTGAAAACTGGGAGAGATAATTCAATCATAGATTCAGTACTAGTTGATGACAAGGAGATATTGTGCTTACCCTACGAACCAATTTCAACTTTGGGGTTACTTATGCCATATCTTAAGTACTTGTTGCTCATGGAATCTAACAATCCTCTTCCTTTTGATTTCCACTACTGATTTTAATTTCATGTGAGAAGATGAATACGCGCTACTTTGTTTTAATGATGGGACAACGAGTTAGCTGAATTTTTCCCTCTATGTGACTTTTTTCTTTACAAGATCTTATTTCTATGTATGACTGACCCAGTCCGACTAGAATAGAAGTACTCTACTACTTCCACATTACCTTATTTAAGGGTTTTGATTCAAAATTTGTAGCAAAGAAATGAAGAGAAAAAACTTCTGAATACAAGTCTATAAAGCCTTCAAGCACCTCTCCAGGGATAAAATTAATTGTCTATTTCTTTGTAAACCAAATATGATCCCCGCTTAAATCATATTCATCACAAGTTACAACAGTTTGGTCTAAGTATTATATACCAGGTACATACTGAAATGAGTCCCCAAATATCTCATATAAAATGCCTCTCGGATCACTAGTACATGTTTCATAGAAAAGCTTCAAGTCAAAATTAGAAAGATTTAGGTTTGATCCTTTGCATCAGCGACATTTTTTAACCTGTACAAATGTATTTGAATAGGGAAAATCAATGTTTGCTTATGCTTTTCCAATAAATTTGAAATGAACTTCAATGACCTGTTTAGAAAACTCAAGATAACCATGTAATCACTAGGGTATCTAGGGCAAATGTATGGAGAAGATGAGAAGTTGAACACTTCGATATAGCTAAAAGTTGGTAATTGGATGGACCAATTGGCACACTATAAAATAATATTCCTGGCCTTCTTTAAAATGTGCAACTCTTTATTCATCTTCTCAATTGAATGCATCAAAAAGGCATCATTCAACCTTCAATAGTCCTCCAACAATTCACTACAACTTAAGTAAATGTCTATGAATATGCATGAATGTAATGTCCCCTTTTTGAGATGACATGGTTTGTGGTTCGGTTTAGCCTATCATCGACCCTCGTAGCTAAGTCAGTTGGTTAGAGGGTCCCAGTTGGCAGTTCAGTGGGCCAATTCCCTTTTGGAGGTCAGAAGTGTTCAGGATTGCTCTTTGTTTGGGTCAGTTTGGTACACGTACTATTTATAGTAAGTCATTTATCTAGCATTTCTATATTTGGCAAGGCACCTGGACCGGCCACAGATGCAGTGATGACCCTTGGCATCTTTGTTGATCAGGTATTTAGGGATTTGCTAATTATAGAAAATCAAGGGTTGATAGAGGTGGACCCTTACTATATTTAGTAAGGCAATTGGATGCGCAGCGGAAACATTGGTTGACCTCCTGGTTCAGACGGAACAGAGAGATAATGAGGATTCAAGGAGATATTAAATTTATAATGTCATCAATGATATTAATTGGTAATGGTTATATTATGAGTTATTATTTAACTTTATAAAGCATATTATAAAGTAATGAAGTGAATGGGGCAAAGTGATTTAATTAATGTGAATTAAATACATCATTAAAAGTTGGCGCCTAAACCAAGGAGGATATAATATTATATTATAAAGTCAATTGCGCATCAAAAGGGCAAATGTATTTAAGTCATTAATGTGACCTGTTGAAGAAGCTTCGGGAATTGGACCTCACGAAAGAATTATAAAAGGCCAAGCAAAAAATCGATATCATTATGCATTTGTTATTTGTCTTGACTTTGGCGAGAGCTGCCTGAAATTGGGAATTGGGCATTTTGTCCAAGGTTTTCAGCATTGTTGGAGAATTGGGAATTCTTCACAATTTCAGCACTTTGAATTGGTGAAACACCCAGTCAATTGTGCAATGGCGATGGCTTTGCTCAAAGGCCATGACTGGATTTATTGGCGATGAGTTTGGATTTGAATTCATAGTATTTCCTTCAAATTTGATTGCAAAGTTTGGTGACTGCATAAATAATACTAAAAGGCAGCCCTTTTGATAGAGTTTGTAGAGGGTTTGAGGCAGCAGATCCATAATTTTCAGCCACGTGAGCCAACTAGATCAGACGGCTAATACCAGGTCCAAACATGTGACATTTGGGGTTCACAATCAATTCATAATTTGGCGTCTAGAGTGCTACTCTCATTGTATGGTGATTACAGAAGCAAAATGACAAATTCATAGTGCTGCGTTTGGCTTCAGGTTCTCTACATTTGCAGCAACTTTATTTTTGAATACCAATAATTGTAAGAGAATGCTTGTTATTGTCTATTGAATGAATAAGACAAATCATTGTTGGTTAATTATAAGCATTTCCAATTTTAATTCATGTGTTGTTATTTTTATGCAAAGTTATTATCTTGTCTGGCAACACTTACTAAAAATTTAAGGAATTGCATATTTACCTCAAAAATCATTCATATAAATCATTTGCATAGCGAAATTTGTGGCTTGGCAGAGTTAGAGCCTGCGGGGGTTCTTACAATGAAGTTTAATGATTCCTCATTTGATAACCCTATATATGATCTCGTCCTAGTAAATTGATAGACCAAATAATACATATGGAGCTTGTGAGTGCACTCAAAATCAACCAACTAATGGTGAATACACTTACTAATTAAGATAGTTAAAGCCAACTAGAACTTGCCTTTACGAATCATACTCATGATCTGTAATGAGCTGGGCTAATTTTTATTGTATTTCAACAAGTGTTTGGTGAAATGCCAACGACAAAATATTCCACTATTGATGCATTTATACAAGTGTATGACAAGATGGTTATTAAACATTCAACTGAAAGTGAAATATGATTGTTTACAATTCAAAGGGAAATACTGCAACATTTTTTATTTCAATATATAGCATGCAGATTGATTAAGATATGATTCATACAATGCTGGAAAAGAGTGCATTGCATTCATATATAGTCAAACTATGATGAATCTAACCTCTAGTTGATTGAATGATATTTGGTAATTGATTGCTGAGTGCTATAGACAGACAAATAAGACAATTAATGTAATGTCCCCACTTTTAGCAGGTCATTGAATTGATGGTGCCAGGTCATTATTGCGATCCTCGTGGTTTGGCGAGGTGCTTAGAGGGTCATTGGTGTGAACTTACTATTTATAGTAAGTCAATGGATAGTTCCGAGAGCTCAGATGAGTTAGAGGAGTTGAATGATGTTCTCGGTTTTCATTTCTGGCTTTCGGTTTGGGCTCCAAGAATCTTGGAGAGAGTGTCTATTTTTAGTAAGTCACCCCGTCGGGTTCATTCATCATCTTTCATCATCAGGATCACTCATGTACAGACCGATTTCGAATCGGACGCTTCTTCAGTTGTTTTCACAAGTCGGGTGGTTTATTATTATTATTTAATTAAATTTGCTAAGGTTGCCATTTTTCTTGGTATTATATGCTGGATACCTTAGTATTATAGCTCGTTGGAACTAGGATGAAAAGTTTTAAATCTTGAACACAAGAAACAAGGACCTTGCGTGTCATAATTTCATGATATTGGTGAAAAGGTCATTTTTGGAGCCAAATGAGTTAATAAATTATATTATTCAATATGTGCCTAAGTATAAAAAGTGTTTTAAGAGAGAAGTGTGAGAAAAGACACTTTTTAATTATAAAATAAATCCTTTGTGAAAGGAAAATCATCTATTGAATATTTTATAAATTTTCTTCTTGAGCCTTGGGCTAGGGTTTTTGAGTTCTTCACTACTGCAATTGTGCTGAGGTAAACAATTGCAAGATCTCTCTACTGTATTTCTGTGGCTTAAGGAGAGAATTGGACTTATTCTGGAGATTATTATCTGAGGAAGATTACTGATAATTAATTGGCACACGGAGAGTGCAATTAATTCTGAAATTGGTTTTCACATTGAATTGGGGCCTGCATTAAGAGGTCAATCAGATTGGAGCTTGCTGGAGATTGAACTAGAGATTTATTGTTTGGTTTAGGGACTAAGATCTTACTGTATTGGAGCTGAATATTTTTTGGCACTTGTAGAGTTTGGTCTGCTGTTGACGTTTCAAGGGTTTGGAGGTTATATGTTGGTTGAGAATGAATCATTCTCAGAATTTGTTTGCACTTTGAATCAATATTCCATGTTGGTGAATTGTGCTTGTATGGTTCAACGTTAGGAAGTGGAAGTATTTCGTTTGGCTTTGACTGGTTTACAGTCCCTTCCTCAGTGTGAGTTTTCTTTGGTTGTTGTTGCTGGTTCGTGGAGTGGTAATTTACTAGCAGCCACGTAGAGAGATAATATGGTGGCATTTTTTGAAATCTGCTGGCAGCCGCTTGGTTACAAGGTTGGACTTTATTTATATCATTGCCGTGATGTATCTGTTTGATAAATGTCGTATTTAGTTTGACAAATCCATAGGCTGGAGTTAGATGCTATTTCGTTTTCCTATGAAATTGTATTGATTGTTATTCATATTGAAACGTTGGATTAGATTCATCTTGGATGGTTGTTTTCATACTTATTTGGGAATTAGAAAAAAGAATTATATAATTGTTCTGGAAAAAATATCAAATCTCTTTATTTTCAGAATTAGAAAAGTTGTTCATATTGGATTATCCAAAAGGAGCCAGTCAAGCTCATTACAGTGGTAGCAGAGTGGTTTTCTTGCCATCCTGTGGGGATTGTAAAAATTGTGTGAGTGATCAGCACTCTATTTTCCAGTATGGATAGGTACAAGAAAACATATAGCAGTAAACAGAGGAGACCATTCGACAATTTGTCAGAATTCAAAAAGCAAACTGATGCCTTTGTTAGACAGTTGGATCGTAGTTGGGATATTCAGAACAAGATTTGTAAACAGTTGTCAGATCCAGCTAGCATTGACAAGGCGACTAGATACATGGTTTTGTTCTTAGGCAAATCTTCTTCTCATAGGACGCAGGATACGAGACAGGTTGACATGGTGAGGGAGGTCAGGAGAGATTTGCGGGATGATTTCACAGCTACACTTGGGCCTAGCACATCAGTGGCAGGGATCAGTGTCCCTCTAGTTGAGTTACCCCACACTTTGATTGTAGGGTCATTACCTGTCTCAGTGGACAGGCACATGACAGTTACACAGTTCAGCGGTTGCATGAAGACTCAGCACTCAGCTGATGATCCAGTGATACAGTAAGAGTTGACACCTGCAGCTGATTTATGTAGCACACCAAATTGTATAATAGAGACAGACAACGACTTATATTCAGATTGCCATGACGATAGTTCTATGGTTGATGTTGAGGGAGTTGTTGATAGTGGGAGTGTTATAGTGTGGGAGGATATGACGGTGGACTCTGGATCACCAGAGGAGGAGGATACCACTTTTGAGGACTGCCTTGAAGAGATGGAGTTAGTACATATCTGGATAGCGGCAGTGCCGAGATGGGGTTAGTGCAGGAGATGCCAGTATTCTCCTTTGTTGAGGATTGGAGCATGGAGTCTGCATGTGATGATACCAATGTTGAGTCGAAGACAGTAGACACGGACTCATGCCAGCATGACTCAGATTCATTTGTTAGTAGGGAGTCAGAGGAGGTTCACTTCGAGTCACCAGAGGAGGTAGAGCCTTTGTTAGCATCTTGGTTTGCTACCGATACTTTCTATGTGACCCCTGAGGGTGACTCCATCAGTAGTGAGTCATGTCTGTATCAGACCCTGGGAGAGGACTCCGAGTTGCTGGAGAGTGCAAATGGGTCCCAAGATCTGGATTATTCAGTGGTTACAGAGGATGAGGCAGCTGAGAGTGTTGAGGAGGTAGATTTTGTAGTAGCTTCCTCGGATATAGAGGAATTTGATGGAGATGTGTTAGATGCTAGTACTCTGTTTGAGGATGTGAGTTCAATTGTTAGTTCACAGAGCTCAGATGACAGCACACTGGGGAATAGTGTTTCTAAAAGGAGTATGTTGGGTACCACTTCTATTCATAGTACGGACAGTGTGCCGGGGGTGATGCATAGGAGGCCTATTATTTAGAGTCATCATGTGTCTAGTCAGTTGAGAGTCAGCGAGCATGATATTGTCACCGCATTCGAGCATTTTGATGTTGCTCCATAGCTGTTGGTTGTTCATGGATGAGGTGCTCCTACGGATGATGAGCATGGTAGTTGTTACTTGTCTTTGACAGATTCATGCCTTACAGGAGGTTGTCGGAATTTTGAGACAGGACTTTTTTCAATTGGTAGCCGACTGAGATCACCTAGTTGAGTGGGGAAGTACAACATATGAGGCACTCTTGGATAGAGAGGACGAGGTGAGTGAGCTCACTTGGGAGCTCACAACAACTTCTGAGGTTTTAGAGAGCACTCCGTTGGCTCTCCAGGAGTCACTGGTTCAGTTAGCAGAGGTGACTGTGGAATTGGAGCAGCTTTAGTCTACACCAGCACTAGATCCAGTGTAGCTACATATTGTGGTGTCTGGTGATTTGATGATGTCCACAGTTGGGGTTGTTGGATGTGATGGTGTTGAGGTTTTAGAGAGCACTCAGTTGGCTCTCCAAGAGTCACTGGTTCAGTTAGTAGAGGTGACTGTGGAATTGGAGCAACTTCAGTCTACACCAGCATCAGATCCAGTGTAGCTACATATTGTGGTGTCTGGTGATTTGATGATGTCCACAGTTGGGGTTGTTGGATGTGATGGTGTTGGGGATACATCCATCCATTATTCTAGTGTTGGAGGTACAGGTTCACTTCCATCGGATACTTGTGCAGTTGAGTTAGGCACTGCAGTAGAGGGTTGCAGTGTGCCTGACTTTGGGGTGGATATTCCAGTTGGGATGGATACTCCAGTTGGGAGCCTTGCGTCAGGTGATATAGTACAGGACGTTGCAAGTAGTGTAGTGGACCCGTCAGTGTTCAATGTTTCTGTTCATGACACTACTCCTTTGATTGCTCAGCAGGGAGGCATGGTATCACCTGAGTTGGTTGTTAGTGATTGCATAGCTGGTGATGATAGGCAGCTGGCTACGTCACAATTACACGATGACCAGTTATGGATCCGAGGGGAGCAGATGGATGCTACCACCTATAAATTTTACTGCACAGAGTCATTCTTAGATCACCTTCTTGAGAGTTCGGAATTTCGTGAAGGATCTTACCGAGCTTCTAAGGGTGTTCTCATCCGGGGTACTGGCGCGATTCGGCGTTTGGTGAGAGAGATTGTAGGTACCTTGACTACGATGCTCCCTCACAGAGATTTCGAGGTTAGGTTTGCTGAGAGGGTCACCCAGGACCCTGTCCAACTAGTTGTGCAGAGTTCGAGATTGGAGCCATCTTGGGGTTCGCGACTGGGGGATGATGAGCCTCTAACAGAGATTGGAGCATTTTATCATCATTACACAGTGAGGAGTGCTTATTATTTTTCCTTTGACCCACATGTTGATGAGTTGATGGCACATAGATGTGGGTTGGCTCCTAGTCTTTGTCATCTGTTATGTGATGGGTTCACACCATTAGCAGTTGATGGGAGTTTTGGCTGCAAGTCAGTAGCAGGTAACTTGCAGAGTTATGGTGACTGCAAAGATTATACGATGGGTGGATATCCGGGTCCTGGTACAGCTTTGTTCAGGGGTATTCATCATTGTTGTGCAGATGGTCTACACACTCAGTACAGGCCAGTTGGGTGTGCAAGGGGCATTCAGTGTGTATGGGATTCGATTCACCCATACATCTTGGGTTTTGATGGTGCTGAGGTTTATTTCTCTTGGGATCCGAGCACAGATAGATTCAGTACGGGAGTGTGGGTGAGTGGTTGTTATAGATCTTTTTACAGAGTCATCCCGTTTGTTTTTCAGGGGATGCTACAGGAGCCTGCACTTTGCGCTAGAGGCATGGCTTACAGTTTTCCGTGGGATCCAGGTGGATTGTGATGTTTCTTGTTCCGGTGATTGCTTGGGGACAAGCAATCTTGGGGAGGGAGGACTGTAATGTCCCCATTTTTCGCAGGTCATTGAATTGATGGTGCTAGGTCATTATTGCGATCCTCGTGGTCTGGCGAGGTGCTTAGAGGGTCATTGGTGCGAACTTACTATTTATATTAAGTCAATGGATAGTAGCAATGAGCTCAGATGAGTTAGAGGAGTTGAATGATGCTCTCGGGTTTGATTTCTGGCTTCCGGTTTGGGCTCCAAGAATCTTGAAGAGAGTGTCTATTTTTAGTAAGTCACCCTGTCAGGTTCATTCATCATCTTTCATCATCAGGATCACTCCTGTGCAGACAGATTTTGATTCGAATGCTTCTTCAGTTGTTTTCACAAGACAAGTGGTTTATTATTATTATTTAATTAAATTTGCTAAGGTTGCCATTTTTGTTGGTATTATATGTTGGATACCTTAGTGTTATAGCTCGTTGGAACCAGGATGAAAAGTTTTAAATCTTGGACACAAGAAACAGGGACCTTGCGTGTCATAATTTCATGATATTGGTGAAAAGGTCATTTTTGGAGCCAAATGAGTTAATAAATTATATTATTCAATATGTGCCCAAGTATAAAAAGTGTTTTAAGCGAAAAGTGTGTGAGAGAAGACACTTTTTAATTATAAAAGCAATGCTTTGTGAAAGGAAAATCCTCTATTGAATATTTTATAAATTTTCTTCTTGAGCCTTGGGCTAGGGTTTTTGAGTTCTTCATTGCTGCAATTGTGGTGAGGTAAACAATTGCAAGATCTCTCTACTGTATTTTTGTGGCTAAGGAGAGATTTGGATTTATTCTGGAGATTATTATCTGAGGAAGATTACTGATAATTAATTGGCACACGGAGAGTGCGATTAATTCTGAAATTGGTTTTCACATTGAACTAGGGTCTGCATTAAGAGGTCGATCAGATTGGAGCTTGCTGGAGATTGAACTAGAGATTTATTGTTTGGTTTAGGGACTGAGATCTTATTGTATTGGAGCTGAATATTTTTTGGCACTTTTGGAGTTTGGTCTGCTGCAGACATTTCAAGGGTTTGGAGGTTATATGTTGGCTGAGAACGAATCATTCTCAGAATTTGTATGCACTTTGAATCAACGTTCCATGTTGGTCAATTGTGCTTGTGTGGTTCAGCGTTAGGAAGTGGAAGTATTTCGTTCGGCTTTGACTGGTTTACAGTCCCTTCCTCAGTGTGAGTTTTCTTTGGTTGTTGCTGCTGGTTTGTGGAGTGGTAATTTACTAGCAGCCACGTAGAGAGATAATATGGTGGCGTTTTCTGAAATCTGCTGGCAGCCGCTTGGTTACAAGGTTGGACTTTATTTATATCATTGTCGTGATGTATCTGTTTGATAAATGTCATATTTAGTTTGACAAATCCATAGGCTGGAGTTAGATGCTATTTCTTTTTCCTATGAAATTGTATTGGTTGTAATTCATATTGAAACGTTGGATTAGATTCATCTTGGATGGTTGTTTTCATACTTATTTAGGAATTACAAAAAAGAATTATATAATTGTTCTGGAAAAAATATCAAATCTCTTTATTTTCAGAATTAGAAAAGTTGTTCATATTGGGTTATCCAGAAGGAGCCAATCAGGCTCATTACAATTAAGCCTCCTTTTTCCAGTTCGAACTGTTTCCAATTTGCTATTTCAGAACCTCTGAGCTGTTGCAATCTGTAATTGATCAATACCAGTCCCTATTGACAGTATTTCCTATCTCAGTTTGCTGTAATGATGCAGCTGATGCGTTGTGGCCTACACATTCATTCTGGAGCTATATAAACTGGAATAATACCACATCCAGATTCCTATTTACCACAAGTGAGAAATGTGACTGATGCGTTGTGGCCTACACATTCATTCTAGAGCTATATAAACTGGAATAATACCACATCCAGATTCCTGTTTGCCACAAGTGAGAAATGTGACTGATACATATCTTTGTTAAGGCAGCTAGGATTTAGGTTCTAAATCAGCAGCGACTCCTAATAAACTCATGCCATCCTTTATTTCCTTTGATATTGCAAGATTTTATTCGATGGACAGAAATTAATATATTCACCTCCCAACCACCTATCCTTGCCCACACGAACTTAGTTTCTTCTAAACTCGACTTTTCTGAAACCTATTTCCACATGTATCCTACTGGCTAGAAATCTAGAAGACCCACAACACTTTAATCTCTGCAATTTCTCTTCTTAACTTTTTCCCATGGCTTCCTTCTTGGGCGTTTGATTGTTTAAACCTAGTCTTTGTGTTGGGTGGATATTTTGCAACCGACAGTTTGAAGGATTAATTGCCAAACAGTGGTTCCAACCACAACATGTGAGATACAATCTCTCCTATTTCTAAGGGAAGGCTCCCCCTTCTTATTGTTACTTGAGTCAACAAACACTTGACTACTTTTATTTGCACTAAGCTAAAACAAGGCATTACATTCATCCTATTCTCTTATTTAAGAATAGATGTTACCTTCACAACACAATCCTCAATTGACCATGTGATTTACTTACAAAGTATCAGTTGGAGCAATAATCCCAACAAGTAGAAGATTAGACGTAAGAATAACTTTCAGGGTACCAACAACTTTTAGTAACCTAGGAGTTCACGAAAGCTCAAAGTCTTTCCATGACTCCCCATGAGAATTCAAGAACAAGAATGAAACACACATGCAGCTCAAAGTCTCCGACATGCATTTCACCTTGCATGCACAAATGCAGAAAATGGAGCAGCACAAAGTCCGCAAACTAATTCCTTGCTTGAACATCCTATCCTAATCTCAAATGTGATAAGCATCTCAAAGTTTGCAAGACCAAATTTGAAACCGAATTATAACTTTGAACGTAATATGCAGCTCAAAGTCTGCAACATTGAGCTCAAATCCCCCTTGAATGAAAGCACAAAATTCACAATCAACTCTAGAAAATGTCATCACATGACAGCATCAATTAGCACAAAGTCTCAAAACATATTGCCTCTTATATTGAAAGCAATCTGATTTACATCTAAGCTCAAATTTTAGAGTGCATATACAAACTAGCAAAGTTTTCTTGCATTGCCAAAAGATAAAAATTATAATGAACACCCTCTCTTATTTATAAGTGAGGGATTGAGAGAAAAAAGTGGGAGAAATCCAACTAATTAAGACTTATTCCCCAACTAACTATGACTTATTCCAAATTGTAGTCGTAATGTAACTTGACTTGCAATTTGTTTACATATAATTACAAGTTACAACTTTGCAAGTGATATGATCACCTACAATTACATCTTTTCATTTTACATGTAATTTGTCAAAAAGAAATTACAATTGCATAATTGAAAACTATTTTAAGTGTCCGGGGACATGACTCTATTTACATCATCCTTTTTCAATCTTCATGCTACTACGAGATGTTCTGTGATTTAAGTACTCAGGTTTGGTGGAAGCATATTGAACCAGAACAAGAACTTGCATCCTGAATCGTTCTAGCTTTCATTGGAAAAACATCTTTCCATCTCTGTCTTGAAAGCATTCTATTTCCTTTGATGATACAATGAACCAATTACTGTCCTAGGCCAATATCCTTCTTCATTGCTTGGATGTATCTTTATGATCTTTGTGTCCTTCAACCTTGGAGTCTACTTACAAAATAAAGCCCATGCCTTCATTTGTTGATTTGGTAGTTCGTGTGTGCCAATAGGATTGACAAAGGCAGGTTAAACAAGATGCAGAAGTGGTGCCAAAGCTTAATTTCGAGTCTTGGAATGCACGCTGCAGGTGGGGAAAAACATGGATATTGACTTGCAATTGTGAAAAAAGTAAATGCATTTCATATGTGCAATGGGAATGTACAAGTTTGCACTTGTAATCGGATCTTAGAGACCCGATTTCAAGTGATTTTGAGTGCATTTTGGGTTACATTCGAGGTTTGGAAGGTTAACTACAAGTTTAAAAAGAACATTTGGTTTTGCAAGTGTAAGATATACCTCATAAGGCTGCATTTCGGGTTTTAGATTGCAAATTAGAAGTTTGGGAAAAGCATGCTTGTATTTTTGTGTTGGAATGAAAACTTGTAATGATGTTTTCAAAACTCGAAATCAATAAACAATGGATAATTCAGATCTTGGAAGACAGATTACAAGTTGCAATTTTGGGTCTTGGAAGACGGATTACAAGTTGCGATATCGGGTCTTGGAAGACGGATTACAAGCTGCAATTTCAGGCCTTGGATTCTTCATTGCAAGTTGTAATTTTGAATCTTGGGCATTTCATTACAAGGTGTAATTTTGGGTCTTGGACCCTTCATTGCAAGTTGTAATTTCAGGTCTTGGATTCTTCATTGCAAGTTGTAATTTCGGATCTTGGGCATTTCATTGCAAGTTGTAATTTCAGGTCTTGGACCCTTCATTGCAAGTTGTAATGTAAGTTACTTAAAATGTCGGGTTTTGGAAACCAACTTACAAGTTATAAAGCAAACATAACATTTACCTGCAATGACCATAAGAAAGATCCAATTTCACTTACAAGGACCAACTCAACGTTAAAAAAAATCAAAACATAAAATACTATGTCAAAATCGGGTTTTAAGAAGGCTATTACAAGTGCAAGTAATTCAAGCTTGTAACTTTAATTGTAATAACGATTATTTGCAATTATAGGCCAAAGATCCGACATTGAAGACAAACTTGCAATAAAACCTCTGAAACCCGAAATTGAAGAAAAAACCAACTTTTAGACAATGAAACTTGACAAAAATGGAGGCAAAGGACTTGGATCTGTCATTGGATTCCTAGGAGATGAAGAAATGCCACGAAAAACATGTTTAGAGTCTTAAAATGTTAAAATTTTGGTAGGTTGTCCCTAATTTTTACAAATAAAAAATTAGGGACAACACTTCGACCCATTTTCTTAATTTCTTTTGGTGTCCAATCATCATTCAGGATGGCATCTAGTAATACTATCTCTCCAAAAATGAATTGTTGGGTTTATGTACTAATATTCAATTTTGATTTCAACCCCACTACCCTAGATATCCTCATAAATCTAATCAAATCTACTTGCATATAATTATTGGAATTAATTTTGATCAACTCACAAGGAAAACCACAATTGAAGAAATGTTAATTTGATACCTGGCACTAATCTCCTCAATCTTCAAACATTACATGCACATGTGAATCTTGTGTGAATCCACTAGATCAATTAGGGGGGTTTTCATCCATGAAACTAATTGTCAGAAGGGATTTTTCCCTTCAACTAAGGTATAAAGTATAAACCAAGTTCAATCTCTCCAAACTAGGGTTTGTAAAATTCAATTGTCAAGAATGCCTTTTCCATTGTAATGACCCGAACTAAGTATCTCCCAAATTTTCACAAATATATCTCATGCAGATTTAAACAAATACATTCATGCAAATAACCGTGGATTCAACATTAATAAGCCAACAATATATTCCATTAAAACCCTCAGCAACATTGTTGCATTACAAAATAACAGTGGGATTTCTCACAATCCAAATCTGAACTCAACATGCAACAGAATATCAAATAACAGAAAAGAACCTGTGAATACAATGGCGAACTCTGCTGTGAATCCGCACCGGAGATGAACTGGGTTTCCGTCCAATCCACCGAGAAAGCCTGAAGGTTTCCGTCCTCAGGTTCGAGAACCGAAAGCTGAAGCTCTCTGGATTCTCCAAGAGAAATAAAATCATAAATCATAGCATAACAAAATGAGACTCCAAGTCTTCTTTTAAAGCTGCAGTTGTGACTCTTCAAATTTCCCACTTTGTCTCTTCATATTCCACGTAAAGTCACTTCTTAGATAAATATAACGTTGGGTTATAAAGTGACATAATAAAATAAAGTAGGAATCTTCTGGCATTAAAACGGAGGGCCAAACGAACTCGGATGAAGACATGTGATAGCTTGCCAGAAAGCTCTCGGCGAGATGCTCCAAGTCCATTACTGAAATGCTAGGAAAACTGAGTTTTGTTGACTTACTATAAATAGTAAGTACTCTGGAAACCCCGTGGAAACTGCTCTGATTGGCCTGGAACTGAAAACGCCTAGGCCAAAGATCTCTCTGATCCTCTGCCAAACCTCGGTTAGCCCCGAACCATGATGAAAAGGCTAACTATAAGGCAGGAAATAATGTGCCCCGAAAAAGGGACATTACAAATCATCCCTTCCCGGAGATTGCTTGCCCTCAAGCAATTAGTATCTGCATGCTGCGATCATAATACCTGGATCCCAAACCAACCTCAAGGAAGCTGCTCCACCAACCTGTCGTGTGAAACTGAAACAGATATTATGCCCTGACCTGTGAAGCCATTCACACAGCAACAAAACAACAACCAGTCTAATGTCAGGATCCCAAATCACTGCAGGATCAGTCATACCAAACTGCCCTGTGTCGCCATCATCTGTGAGAAAGTTCTCAACCCAACTGAGAACCTCACTTCAACTGAGATCACTGGCACCTCTACGGTTAGATGCAGGGAGAAACCAAAGCTCACACCAATCGACCTCCCTGAATAAATACCAACCGCAAGTACGTCCCTCCTGGATCCCATAAGCAAAAGGGCCATCCATCTCCCCAGCTGGATGAAATATCCTGATGCCCTATGTCCCTACTAAATGAATCACCAGAAGTGTCCACTGCCCCTCTGATCCGTCGCCCGGACTAGAAACTGTACTGAAGGGGAAAGGTACCCAGACTGTCGAACAAAGCTTCCACTTGCAAGCAAGGAAGCGTACCAAACCAATCACTCACCCCACACCTCTGCAATAATCGGAAAAGGAAGCTCTCCGTAGGTGGGCTGAATGGAAAACATAATGCATCCCATATAGTGTGGCCAACATGCGATGCACCAACTAGCTCTACTGGAATTCCTGAATCAGCATAAGGATTCCACAACTGTCTCTCAATACCCGGAGTCATACAGTGTATACCATGGTGTGTAAGATTCACCCCAACAAGCATAATCACCATACCAAGCTCGATAACCCCGTACTGAATAAGCTCCACCCGATCATCATCATCATACCTAAAATATGTGGTGATAGAATTACCATAAGCACTGGATGAAGCAATATGATAATGTAGAGGAGTCGCGGCTGTGTGGAAAGAGGAGTGATCCCAAGGATGCTCGCCAACACGAGACATCTCACCATCAATGAGAGGTAGTGCAAGGAAAGGCATATCACCCATCATACCACAAGACATAACTACCCATCCTGGATTGCCGGTGTAAAACCCACAATGCTCAGCAACTGAGCTCATCCCGCTACTCCAACCTGGTGACCAAGATTCACCGCTAATACCTGACCTTGGGTCCCAAATTTTGTAATCGACCTCATCCTCATCATGGGGATAGGAAATACCTTCCTCATCTAGCTCAAAGAAAGGATTATCAAATATCAAATCAGCATCCATCTCAAACAAGAAATTGCCGATCGCCTGAAAGTTATCTAACTCATAAGGAAACTCTGGATGATCCAAGGATCTTTTGGGGCAGCTATCCAAGTCATAGGTCTGTTGTATGCTATCAAGTTCCTGTATCACCTCCTGAAAGAATTCGAACCTTTCTCGGTCGTCTTGTTCCCTATACTGACTTGTGGTAGCAATCTGATCTCTTGCTTCCTTAAGAGCAAGATGTGTGTGCTCCAATGTTTCCGGAGCAATATTAAGCTCCCTGTTGAGCTTTTTAGCCTCATCATCCTTTTCCCTCAACTGCTCACCATAATTTGCTGCAACCTATAACAGGTAGTCACAATCCGACAATAAATGTAGATATTCTGATTTCCACACCTCAAATGCTGTTTTGACCCCCTGTAAATCAGCAACATAAGATCCAATCATTATACCACTTTGTTCTATCTCTCTCTGAGCTTTCCTGTAAAGATCCTCAATGATCTGGTGAGTGCTATCATGGTGAACAAGAGCTGCAGTAATAGCATCGTCATTGACTTTCAGCTGACTCTTCAAGGAATGCTTCTCACCGTTGTCATTTTGAAATGTACTTTTTGATTGGTCATCCAAATCATCATTATGCATACGTGATGCGCTGCTATAAAAATCACAAGACAGCGCTATAAAATCACAAGATTCTTCATATTCTGTAACCTCTAGATTTGCTGACTCTTCTTTAGCCTCTCCTTCATGCATTGATTCAATATTTGAGTTACAAACTCCTGTTTTGATGTCAACCTCATAAGGCCTTTCTTCAATAACTAGTTTAGTTTTTTGTTCACTTATGGGTTGATTTAAGTTAGCTGGAAACTCTTCATATAAATTTCTGCACTCATCTGGTGCAAGTAAATCCCGAGCCAAATCATGATACTGCTTCTTTGCCATTAAAGTCTTGCGTTGAAGCTTTGGATGAAGGTCCATGAAACTAGAGAAGGTTAAATCTCTCTGAACCCGTGGAGGAAGTGTGTTATACTCATCATACATGCCGAGTATTTTTGTCCTTTCATCAGGTTGTGAAATCTGGACTAACTGTTGCTGAACCTAAAAAAGATCCTTCAAGTTTTTCTCCAAACTCTGCATCTTGCCTAGCTAAAAACTACTTGTCTTGCTGCTATGCTGATAACGATTGTAATGTTCCCAACTGGTTTGTACTCAACAGAATGCCTGTAGATTATTTTGTCTGTTGGAAATGATATAAGCCTCTAAAAGGCAGCATACAATGTGAGGACTATGCCTTCGAACCAATTCTGAGATACATGTGACTGTAAAATATCATTCATTTCTATTGATGAATTTCTAACTATCCTGCAGTAATATATGAAACACAAGTTATTGCACTAAGCAACGAGCAACTCAAATGTCACAGAGAATACTCAGAAATAGCAGCAGCTTCTAACATAGGCAGAGTAATAGCCAACACCTTCAAACTCAAAAACACTGTCCAAAAGTGACCAATGTATTCTGCAAAGGTGATTTATCAAACCAGAAGTTACACCTCTGTATGACTCAGCTTTTGTAGATGGCTCAAACAATCCTTAACTCCATCCTGATAGGAGCCGTCGAGAATCATAAGAAGGCTATGTGCAATTTGTGTAAGTAGACAGCTCACAGACCTTTCTAATGGTTGCTAATGAACAACAGAGTTCAATGTAATGGCCATGCCACCTCAACTATCTGCACGTCCCTGTGGTCTGGCTTGTCAAGGAGTGTGGGTGCTTGCTGCATGTAAGCACTAGACTGGTTCTGATAAAGTCCACGACCAATATACTGGTGGCTGCCTAGAACCGATGGCCCGCGTCAGGAGACTAGTCCTCCACTCTATATACAAGAATGTGGGACCTCCTGTAATGCCGTAAGGCTCCCGTCTGGTAACCGAGCCCCTTCTAAGAGTCTGGTATGTCGCGTGAGCAGGTGTGGGTATCCCTGCGAAGTCTTCCAACAGACTTTCACACCACCCGTAGTAGCTATTGTAAAACCCAATCACTCTCACAGTTAAAATCTGATATGGCAATGGAATTAATAAATCACTTAATATCGGGTGCTCAGAGTCGTTCTCTAGCGATTTTCATTACCAGCACTAACCAATCTGACTTGTTGCAGAGTGTAGAAGTAATGGTGCTTTCACTCAAATTTGCAATAAGAGAAAATGCAGTAACATATATTTACAGTGATTCTATGAATGGTGCACATTTAATATATAATCACAGCCAATGAAGAGTCGTTGCGAGTGTAGGTATTCGATGAATGGCAGTGACAGCAATACAACAAAGGCTTTTATCACTAGATTAATCCAACCAAGTATTAATCTCTAGCAATAATGTTCTACACGAATAGCAAATCACAAGTGTGCACTTGCTTATGATGTCGGGACTGAAATTGTTCATTGCTGGGCCGACATTCTCTGCATCCTCACGCTATTCCTTAATAGCGGTAGTCTCCACCAAATGGAATCCGAGGCCCCTGTGCTTAGATGTTGTCTTCCACGACGACTTCCCTTTGCTTAGGTGGGAGTCATCGACATTCTCTTCCAACCGCGGCTCCACTACGCGATAGAAATGCTAATGAATGCGGGTGGGTGCCAACCCACGTAGCCTTCCCCAATGAATGCCCGTGCAACTATCACGACAGATTGGATGTCCGCACTCCGTGCCACCGCGTGAAGGAGTATCACCCTGCTTTATACGAGCCTTATGAATGCAATCTGCGGTCGCTCCAGTCAGGCTTAATGTCCCTGTACATCCACGTCAAGAGCTGCAGACCTGTAACTATGTTTCCCGACTGATGCGTGACGAATGAGTGTTGTAGTTTCACTATGGTAAATTCGGGACTATTGAATATGTTCATCAAGAAGTCTCACCGTTCTAGATATAATAAATTTCAACCCTGACCAACAATATATTCGCGCAGAAGATTAATACTCCACAAATATTAATTATTCAGACTTCACGAATACAAATGTAGGTTTAGTGAGCAAGCTGCCTGGCTGCTTAGTATGTAGAAACATAATTTTGGAATGAGTTTTATCCTCCCGCTTCCTATAACTGAAACTAAGAATGCTTATCAATTAACACTGATTTCTGCACTCATAAAATCCCTTCTGAAGATTCGTTTCTAAATAAACTCCACAGGTTGGCAGGAAAACCATCTCTAATACCACTGTAATGACCTGAACCGGGTATCTCCCAAATTTTCACAAATATATCTCATGTAGATTTAAACAAATACATTCATGCAAATAACCATGGATTCAACATTAATAAGCCAACAATATATATTCCCTTAAAACCCTCAGCAACATTGTTGCATTACAAAATAACAGTGGGATTTCTCACAATCCAAATCTGAACTCAACATGCAACAAAATATCAAATAACAAAAAAGAACCTGTGAATACAATGGCGAACTCTGCTGTGAATCCGCACCGGAGATGAACTGGGTTTCCGTCCAATCCACCGAGAAAGCTTGAAGGTTTCCGTTCTCAGGTTCCAGAACCGAAAGCTGAAGCTCTCTGGATTCTCCAAGAGAAATAAAATAAAAAATCATAGCATAACAAAATGAGACTCCAAGTCTTCTTTTAAAGCTGCAGCTGTGACTCTTTAGTTTTCCCACTTTGTCTCTTCATATTCCACGTAAAGTCACTTTTTAGATAAATATAACGTTGGGTTATAAAGTGACATAATAAAATAAAGTAGGAATCTTCCAGCATAAAAACGAAGGGCCAAACGAACTTGGATGAAGATGTGTGATAGCTTGCCGGAAAACTCTTGGCGAGACGCTCCAAGTCCATTACTGAAATGCCAGGAAAACTGAGTTCTGTCGACATACTATAAATAGTAAGTACCCTGGAAACCCTGTGGAAACTGCTCCGATTGGCTTGGAACTGAAAACGCCTAGGCCAAACATCCCTCTGATCCTTTGCCAAACCTCGGTTAGCCCCGGACCATGATGAAAAGGCTAACTATAAGGCACGAAATAATGTGCCCCGAAAAGGGGACATTACATCCATTTCCATTTCCTCCTTTTATACACTTTTCCCCGACAAATAATAATATAATCTTCAATTTCCTGCCAAGCAAATTTATTAATTTAGCTTTGTACTTTAAACCCTGGAAAGCCACATTATAAAATAATTAATTGAATAAAGCTGCTCGAGCTTAGACAACATAATTTGATTATTTTCTACACAACCATCAAAGTTACAAAAAAATTAAATAGAACAAAATATAAATTCTGACCCACCATCAATACCTTGAGTGCATAGGGGGTCGATTTATGTCCAAGTTGGCATTCTCCCAAGATGACATATTTCTTCAAGAAGTGTTGAGTGCTCCCAGAATATCAGATCTGCACACAAATGTAACCATTGCACTCATCTTGGCTTCAGGAGCGTTCTCACTATAAGAATACCTTATAACAGTGGCACTCTCTAAGAAAGTAGGAGGTTTCCAAGGATGTTGCAATGGACCAAAAAAGGGACATTACAATGTAGAACATCCATGGCCTAAATGAAGAGTGATCATCATGGCGAGTTATTCCTTAAATTCATTCCTTGTAAACTTAGTTACCCAGTTCTCCCCCGGCCCTTCGAACCAAGCGAATTTCGAACCGGTCCTTGGTCCTGGTCCTAGTTCACCTGTGGGTTCCACCAGGGTTTGAACCCAAGTAGGCTGGTTTGTCCAGGCCGAACCTAGATCGAACCAAGGTTGAACCAGGGTAGACCCAGGTAGACCAAGTGTGAACTAGGTACAGTTTCACTGAGAAACATTCTATAATTTAGTGCAAAAAACAATTATTACAGAATTTGAATAAGATCTTTAACATTACAAAACAAAATTTGCTGAAGTTCAGATATTTATTATATCAAATTAAACTAGCCCTCAAGATTTCTTCCAGTGTATTTTTTATATCCAATTGCTGAAAATGACCCTTGTCTGATTAATTGGAAACTCTCTATAGTGATAAATCATATTTTAAACATTAAACAATATCTTCAATAGGTGAGAGTTGGAAGCTATTTTTATAACATTTTTCAAGTAGGATGTTAATTACAAACAAACAAGCTCTCTGTACAGTGAAAAAGTAATAAGCATTTGAGGACTTGGAAAGCGAGAATGTTAATGGTGCAGCTAATTCCATTGGCATTGGCATTGTTTGTGAATCAACTAATGCCTTTGATGAAGAAGAAGAAGATGAAGATTTAGATAGTCCATCAGATGATTGAAACTTACTATAAAGTTCCAATTGTTGAAAGTCAAAACAATGATACTTGAACTGAACATTATTATTTTAATATTTTTATGCTGATAATAGATATGACGCTATGATTACAAGTTTATAGTGTTTCTGTTATTTTTATGATACTATGTAGCATTCTAATCTTAATTCATGCTTCTAGGCTGCATATACATATATACAATTTTTACATGTTTTTGTACTAATGAACCCAAACCCCATTTCAAAATTTTGTCGTACCGGTGAACCAGTTCTTCAAACCGGAACTTGAACCAGAACCCGAACCCGAACTGGCAACTTAGCTTCTAAATGATTTTTCGATTTGTTTTCTGCTTTGTTTTAACTAATGCTTTTTTCAAATGTTTTTGGCATTCGATGGTTTTCATGTTCCATTATTTCCCACACTTAGCCAAATCAATCTCCTACGTCTCCTCACACAAAGGTGAGTTGAAAACACTTCAAATAGAATCACGATCATGCTTGCAAATCTCTGCCCATTTGATGAGCCTACCTACTTCATCACCAAATTGTTATGATTGACACATGCCATGACAAACATGACATTGAACAAAAATTGGGAAAGAGGCTGCCTGTACAAAAATATTTTTCTGCAATCTTTTTGCTACTTTTTGTTAACTTTCCAAATGAGCTCTCTCAAGTCCAATTCTTGGATATTCATGTGTCTCAAATCACTTTCCTTGACATGGGGAATTCAATCACAAAATTGGAGGGCACCTCAATGGGTTGGAAGTGATACTTCATGTAATGTCCCCTTCTTGAAATAAGATTTAATAATAAATAATAAATTGAAATATAAAATAAATAAATAAATAATAATAATTTATAACATAATACAAACATTGTAGGATTTGAGAGATACAAATCCACAGAACGCCAAGAACACCTGTATGCAAATAACCTGTTACAGGAGAGAAGCAGAAAGAGGGAAAAAGAACTCAGAAGTTACTCAAAATGTGAGAGCTAAATTATAATCCGAGTTAATGAAAAAAGAATTACAAGGTTCAACCTATAAAGGTGAACAAAACCCTAAAGTCAAAAAAAGCTAGGTTGCACATTAATAATTAATAAAAAAATTAATTATTAATGCACCTAAGAGAAAGCTTAAGCACTAAAGAGTAATAACTTAATTAATTAAATCAACATGATTTAATTAATAAGCAAACTAATGATTACTCTAACACGCCCCCTTAAGCTAAGCGCAGGGGGTAAGCTAACCTAGCACAGCTATGAAAGCAGGAAAAAGGGTCCCGGCAACAAGGCCTGATCAAGTACCCAATACAAGGAAATCTTTGTAAACCGGAGACAAAGAAGAAAACCCAGTGGGAAAAACCCCTCTCCAAAAAGAGATAGAAAAAAGCAGAAAAGAAATGGCTCAAGAGACTCTCTCAAGACCATAAGTACAACCAGCCCCCCCATGAGAGAGGGATGAGACACCAAAGTCCCCGCAGACTGAAGAAACTCCTGTCACAATGGTAGATGCCTGATGTAGAATGCAAAAGGAGATCCTGAAGCGGCAAATGATATTCCTCCCCTTGGGAAGAAACAAATCCAAAGGACAATGTCGAAGAAACCCTGTGAAGAGTGATGAACCAATCTGTCTCAAGATGTGTGCCATGATCGGATGCTGAAGAATTTCTTTGTCTGAACTGAAACAAATGATGCCAAATCCAAACTGATGTAGAGAATCCTGAAGTACAACCGCAGAATGCACGGATAATGGAGGGCAAACAGTGATAACCTGACTGTCAAGGTAGAGGAGATGAATGTCCTCAAAATAATCCTCCGAATCTGCAGTATAAGACTCAACAAACAAGAAAGATATGTTTGCAACATAAGAGTCCAAAGTATCTATGTCTGAAAGATGTATGATTCCCTGCTGCACAGAATCAGGAGAAACATGAGATGCTGATGAAGTCTCAGTCTGAAGAGTGGGAACTGTGAGACAAGCCTCTGATCCATCGGAACATGTAAGGGTGTCTAAATACTCAAGCTCCTCTAAAGTATCATGATCAAAGGGTGTA
>MU224545.1:971516-985666 GCA_018584345.1 Thuja plicata
TAATGCATATGCTATTTTAAAGCGCAGATTATACAAAGAAAACATGCATTACATGTATGCCAAAATAACCGCACGGGTTTAATTCAAACCAAACGGAATATGCAATGGCGTCCATGTTTGATTAGCATCGCGGGCTACATAGCGGATAGCATTTAAACAACAACACAGCGGATGATTAGCATATGCCATATGTAATACATAATACGCAAATCTGACAGTTACTACACCGCGCGGGATTTGTTCATAGGATATATGCTTTTAGCATATGCAATGTTTTAATGCAATCAGTCAGTGATGCCACTTTATGACATACGCAATTTGATTTATAACATATGAGCCCGATAACAATATGCCACCGCTTTATAACATATAAAAAGCGCGGCTGCCTATATGCATAGGTGAAATAGTCGCACCTTGCATGTCTTATAAAATCGCAGGCATCAAATGAAATAACCACCGCCATGCATGTGTTAATATGCCCGCGCATGACTTGTGTTAAATGATTTTTTATTAAAAGGTAATTCTTTTAAAAAAAAATAACGCCATGTAATATGGTTTTAAATCTATTTTATTATTTAAAAACAATATTACAACATAACTTAATAATAAATACCATCATTTAGTTATAATTTTAATATTGATTTTATTATTATTATCATTTGCTTTTAATATTAATAATAATAATAATAAAATGTTTTAATTTAAATAATAAAATAAAAAGAAAATGAAATTTAAAATAAATTTCAATTTTATTATCTGGTCGTTTTATAATAAATTTATTTAAATAATTATATGCATTCGCAATAATTATTTGTAAGATTTATTACGCGAAGAGCTTTCTGAATATTCATATGCATCTTAGATTTTAATGATCTGATATGCGAATTTGATTTCAAAATTACGCTATCATTAGAATTTCTAAGCAAAATCTCGCAGAGTAGCGCAAAATTTTAGGATATAATTTTAAGTCTATCACACATACAAAATAAGCTTATAATTTAGGTGATCAACCAGAAAAACCATTTTTCTATTGACCTCGGAAGAACACGGAAGACTACTCACAACGCTTCCTAAAAACCCAAGACGCCACTCAAAACCAGAAACCAGAGAACAAGACGCAAAAAGAAAAAGAGAAAAACAAGAAAGGACTTGACGTTTAGTTAGGAAAAAGAACAATCAAAATCAAGGGATGATTGATTCCATTTGAACAATATCCCTTCCATAACATCGACACGCTTAGAGAAAAACTCCTAGCAATCAACTGAGAATTGCGTAGGGTTGCCCCAATTTTGGGGAATGCAAAATTAGGGACAACAAGATGCACAAATATGCCAATGGTTTTGATGTTGCATGTTTTTTGTATGGAATAATGGATAGTGTAGAGAGACATCCCCCAAGGAAATGGAAACGATCCAAGGATTGCAAGAGAACAACATAGAAGCTGCTTTGGAAGATGGGGAAATATTGTTGGAAATAGTGGAAAATGAGAAAGGAGGGAACATGGGAGAAGAGACCGAGGCTAAGAATGTTGAAAAGCTAGGAATTTGCCAAATGGATTCTGCTAAAAAGTCCCCCGAGTACAGTAAGGCAAAAACGAGAGGCCCCAAAACTAAAAAAGAAATGTTATGCCAAGATGAGGATGCTTAAGGACAACTAAAGACCAATGCGCTATTGAGATCTAGGAAGGGTAAAACCCTTCTCAAGGGATCATGAAGCTCACATCGTGGAATGTTAGGGGCATGAATGCCCCTAACAAGAAGCACTTGATCAAAAGGAAATTAGAGACGCTAAACTCTAATATCTTCCTTTTATAGGAGACCAAGCCAGATACAACAGAATTGGAAATAATGAAGTAGAAACTAAAAATTGGAAAATGTGTAGAGCCCCTTGCAGTTGGGGCTTCAAGTGGTTTTAGGCACTATTTAGAACCCATGCCAAGTAGCAGCTTCAAGGATTGGACAATAGATCGTGGCAAATGTGTGAGGTAAACTTCTTCAAATTGAACCTCCAAATGATCCTTATAAATGTTTATGGATCAAACTCTTGCAGGAAGAAGAAACAACACTAGATCACTTAGAAGTTTTATAAAACACAATTAATAAACTAATCATTCTTGGAGGAGATTTCAATGCTATTCTATATGAGGACAAATTGGGAGGCGGCAAGATGAAAGGGCAATATCAAAATTGATTTTGAATATTTTGTCAAGAACGATAGATTGATGGAGCTCCCAATTAAAAATGGCACATTCACATGGACCAACATGAGGATAAATTTCAGTAACATCGCGTAGAAGCTCAACCATTTCCTTTGGAGAGGGGCTACAGAGCAACTCAATATATTATTTGAGAGTTTTATTGCTCCTCACTTTGAGTCCGATCATATTACAATCAAGTTGATCATAGAGAGACAAGGCCCCCAATTGGTGCCCTTTCAAAATTGAAAATATGTGGATGAAGGCGCCTCATTTTCTTGACAAAATCAAAAGCTAGTGGATAGAGTCGAAGAACAAAGATATAAAAAGGTATGGGCTATTCTGCAAACTTAAAAATTTGAAAGAGAAATTGAAAGAGTGGAATAAAATACATTTCAAGAACATTTTTAATGAAAAAGGTGGTTGGAAGATATCACAAATCTGGACAACCAAGTTTTTGCATTTCGTATAGACCAAGACAATTTCCTAAAGTAGAATAGATTGTTAGAAAGCTATACAGATATCCTAGGTAAGGAAGAAGTTTTTTGGAGACAAAAGCCAAGGAGGTTTAGCTAAAAGATGGAGACAAAATTTCAAAATACTTTTGTAATACAATAAAGGTCAAAAGAATGGTAAATAGAATCCGTAAGGTCAAAACTACGGATGGATCAGTGAGAGAGGATCCAAAGCTCACCAATCAAGAAGTTCGATTTTTTTCATGACCTATTGAATAATTTTGAAAGCTCCAAAGATTATCCTTTGTCTTTTTTCACAAAAAGCATCCCCTATTTGGTTACAAAGAGATAGAATTATTTATTGTAACCATCATTCACTAAAGAAGAGCTAAAAAGGTGTCTGTTAATGGGCCAATGTGGGTTAATCCATCTTCCAAGGAGCACAATGTGAGTGGAGTAAACCCGATATCGGAAGGCTAAAGGAAATCTTCAATGGAGCTTCTAGGGGAAACCCACAGCCCTCCAGGGCAGGATTTGTTGCAAGAGATCATGAGGGAAATATATTGGTAATCGGGGCTAAAAGATTGCAAGATAGAACCAACAATATGGTTGACGCTCAAGAAACCTAGTATGTAGTGAAAATGGCGAAAAAACTATCAGCCAAGTAGGTGCATTTAGAAGGTGATTTGCAGAGCATCGTGAATGCTTTGAAGAAGGGTGAACCCTTGGCATTGGCTTTGAACAAATTTATTAAACCCACAATTAATATTTTGAGTTGATTCAAAGAATTCCAAATCTCATATATTTTTAGAACAAGCAATGGGTTGGTGGATTTATTGTGCAAATAGACGGTTGATTTAAATGATGATGATAATGAAGTGTGGGAAGATTTTGTAGATCCACATTTATTGGGAGAGATTCCTCGTATGTTGCAACACCCTTGTAGCATCACTTGAAATCATTAATATGCATAGTCCTGAGGTGTTGAGATGCTACAGATAATTTAGGAGTCTGGGAAACATCTAGATATTGCTGGCCTTTTCTTTTGATATGCAATCTAGTGAAAAACTAATGCCATTTTTTCTGTGTTGGTGATAATAGTTTCGAATGCCATTGAAGCGAAATTCACGGTCATTATAGGTAAACAACTGACTTTTTTAGGGCAAATTTCAAAGAAATGATTGAAAGGTATTTTCAGGTTCCATGATCCCTATTCCTACAAATTGTTGACATTTTACTAGGAGAAGAGTTCATGAATGTGGAACATCATTACCCCATTAATATAGATATTGTCTTTATGTTCTTTGCTTGGGCTTTTGAGCTTGGGACAGTTGAAGATAGTGTGGGTTATGAAAAAGTGCGTGGAAGAGAAATGGTTCTATGGCTTAACAACAATGGCTGCTTCGACGGTTCTAGGCAGAGGCTTCAAACCCGAAGAAGGTGACTAGCAAGATTGTAAGGGCAATGAGGGCAATCATCGACCCTTTATGATTTGGAGTACAAATTCCAATAGGGATGAGAGGATGGCGGAAGCAGTTATGGGTTGGTTTGCCCTAAAGGAATTTCTTTATGAACACGGGGAGAAAACCTCGGTGGAACGACTAGTGGATAACAAAAGATGCCAGGCATTTGCACTTCAAGACTACTAGGTCAACGGACCCGTTCAACCTCGCCTGGGCAAACAGTTTCCATGGTTTGGGTGATCATTCTCTGGATGCTTCTTTTTGCTCTGTTATGTAGTTTTTTCTCACATTATATGTTTTCTCTGTAAACACTGAATACTGAGATGATAATGATGCTTTAGTGGGTTTCAGACTTAGTATTTTGTCGATGAAGTGTTGAGTATGTTTTATGTATTGAGCTATTATGGTTCACTACTTATATTGGAGATTTTGTTTATATTATCTCCAATATCTATGATCAGTCTAGAGGTCTTATAGTTTAGATTTTTGGTTGATATTTTGAACAACATTTGTAGTCCATCGAGATGAACTTTACTTCTTTGATGTAATTTTAATTTCAATATTAATATAAATATAACTCATTACTGATCAAAAAAAAGAAGAGTTAAAAAGGTGGCACTGCAACTCCACTTAGATAAGGGTCTAAGGCCTAATGTCTTTCCCGCTATTTTTTTCATAAGTGTTGGCACATTGTAGGGCGTGATGTGTGGGAAGCAATTAAGGAATCATGAGAAAAGAAAAAATTAGTAAAAGATCTAAACAATACTTATAGCTCGCATTCAAAAAAAAGGAGCAAGCTACCTCCTTTGATGACTTTTTGCCTAATATCTCTATGTAACACTGCTTATAAGGTCCTTTCCCAACCCTTAGCAAACTAGTTGAAGTTAATCCATCCCGAAATCATCATTGAGGAACAAAGCAACTTTGTCCTAGGGAGATCCATCGTAGATGGGGTAACCACTACACAAGCGACAATTTATTTATCCTTGACAAATGGTGAGTAGTATGTTGGTCAAATTGGAAATTAAGAAGACATATGACAAGTAGACTAGAGATTTGTTTTAAAGATTCTCAAGGATTTTGGCTTTGACAAGGATTGGTTGTCTTGGATTTTCAATTTGATATCAAGTTTGAAAATTTCGATGATTGTTAATAGAAGTCCACAAGGCCTTTTTTAAGGTGTCAACGGGTCTGCACCAAGGTGATCCTCTATCCCCTTTTATCTTCATAATCAACGTAGATGCCTTGGAAGAGATTTCAAAGATGCTACCCAAACAGGAATGTTGGAGGGCATATGTTGGAGGGCATTCAATGACCCCAAATCTTCCACATGTCTCACGTCATTTATTTCCAAACAAAACTATTCTTTTTGGCACTGCTAAAAGGCAAGAAGCTCTAGTTAAGGAATATATTTTGGAGAAATATTCTAGAGTTTCAAGACAAGTGGTCAATGCAGCAAAGTGTGAGGTATTTTTCCTCGGGACCTGCACAAGAAAACAAGTTGAAATTTAATAAATACTAGTTTCAAATCAGGGGTGCTCCCAAGCACTTAGTAGGGGTTTCCACTAACCTATGGCTTGAGAACAACAAGATTGTGGGATCCATTTCTTTTGAGATGCTTTGAAAAAATGGCCACTTGGAAGAGGAGGTGTTTGTCTTGGATCAAAAGGATCATTACGTTGAAGGCAATAAATTCAGCTTTACCGATATACCTCATTGTATGCATTTCCATGCTGCAAGAAATTATTCAAAAATTGAACCAAAAGGTGAGGAATATTTTCTAGCAAGGCACCTCAGAGCAAAAAAGGATTACTCTGATTTTGTCGGACAAGATTTGCAAGTCTAAGATTGACAGCGGGGTTGGATTAAGAAAATAGTCTTATCAAAATAAAGCATTAGTTGCAGAGTTTATTAGGAAATTGTACTCGTAGACTCAGTCAAAATGGGTCAATATTTTTAAAAACAAATATTTAGACAATACAGAAGATATGAGAATCCTCATGACTTGAATTCTACCTGTAGGGTCAATAATTTTGAACTTATGATGGCTTTCAGATGCCTTATTACAAATTATCTAACTTGGGATTTCAACAACGGGCAATTTGCTTCATTCAAGACAACTAATGGGGCAGCTATCTTTGTAATATCCCTACTTGAGTTGTCTTGGAATTATGGTAAAACTACCTTGAATTTCCAAGTGCATGAGGTTTCTTTCCTTCTAACTCTTGACTATTATTTTCAAATGCTGAATGCATATATGTCTCTGATTAAAAGTCTAGATGTTTGAGTATTGGAGGCTGACTGTATATGTGCGGCTTTGCTAATTGGAGTGGTTGACTATGCTGACTAATCTTCCTGTATATTTGTAAATTATGATTGGTTGTTCCAAAACTATATAATTTATCGTCGCTGTTTGAAGTCTGGAAATTACTGAATGTTATCCTATTTCCGAGAGACCCTTTTTTAGCAAACCTTTATTCAGAATGAATTTGAAATATGACAGATGTAATATTAATTGTCTCAGTAATATTCAATGATTAGACGGTTCACTAATACCCGTGCAAAGCTGTTCTATCCATGTCGATTGTATAAGCCTTGACTTGGGACTGTATTTGTATATTGAATGGATTTGTCATCCAATATATGGTCGCGGATATATTTAGCCAGTGGTGGAAATCTTTGACGTGGATGGCTTTATCCAACGATATCGTGCTTCTAAGAAAGGATAATATTCTTTGCGTATGTATGTCTTGTATTATTTGTATGACGGTGACTGGAGGATAATAAGTATGCTGACTGGGCTCTACCTTGCTCTTCACTGGGCTCTACCTTGCTCTTCCCCCTCCCCACCTCCTCTTTCCCCCTTTCCTTTAAATGCTACCGTCACTAAATGTATTAGTCGGGGGAGGAGCGCTAGAGGTCGTGTCTTCTTATTGGGGCTGACGGTAAGTTAAGAAATCGTATTATTAATTAATTTCATATTTTATAAAGTTTGTGTAATTTATAAAATATTCATATATATTAATATGAGATTAATAATATTATATTGTATATTAATATATATGAATACTATAATAAAATATTAAAATGAAGATTATCATATTAATATTACTATTATGCTAATATCAATATTATATTATATATTATTATTTATTATTATCTTAATATATATTAATAATATATTATTATCAATTAGCACTATATTAATATTATTATATTAAAATATCATATTATATTATTATTTTTATTTCCTTATTAATTTATTTTAATTATTTATTACCAATTCCTATTTTAGGAATGGGGACATTACAATCTTGCAATAGTAACTACAACAAATTTGCCACAAGCGAGAAGAAGGCTTGTAAACCTTTGGGGGTCAAAGTTGGTGGATTATACAAAGTTAGAAGAATCCAACTCCCTCTCATGCTGGACATGGAAGGATTTTGGAGATATTGACATCCCTGAAGACAAGAAACTCAGGTTAAGGCAAATCGTAGAGGCAACTGTCATGAACTTAGAAGGCAAGGACTGTATTAGGTGGAACTTGTCAAAACATGGACATAATCGTCTTGAAAGGGCTGCAAAATTCCTGGATGTTGGGCAAAAAGGACTAATATTTCAACACATTTATGCTGGAATAAAAATTACCTACCAAATGCTGATGTTTTTCCATGGGCTACCATGTAAAATAAAATTTTAACTAGAAACAGATTTATAAGATTTGGTTTCCATGGTCCCTCCAAATGTGTCCTGTGTTAAAGGAACAAAGAAACCATAGACCATTTATTATCAGATCGTCAATTCGCACAAAAGTGTTGGAGATGGATGTGAGTGAAATTAAATGGATTTGGGCTCTCCCCGGTGACATACTTAGCCTCTTCAAGGCATGGTCGGTCTTCTTTAAAAGTGCCTCCTCCTAATGCTTATAGATTGTTAGTCCTAATCTAATATGGGAAGTATGGAAGGAAAGAAATAGAAGAATTTCTCAAGATAATAGTGGTAAATAGCAAGCTTTTAAATAGACCTAACCAAAATAAGAAATTCCTTGAAATGGATCATAAGATGACCAGAGCATGGTGGGGCCTTCATCCACTCCCTATTTGTAGTTAGCAAAAGCATAGTTTAAGTCAGCTAAATAAATATTGTTATATTTTGTAATTGAAGAGATTAGTTTCTGATTACATGTGGGTCGGTGGTTGGCATTTACTAGCAATTAGTAGTTTTAAGCAACCTAGTACACTATTTATTTGTTTTGTAAGTTATATTTTGATTTACTTTGTATCTTAACTTTTAAGTAACATATCCTTACTGGAGTAAACACCATTAAAGGTGTTGGGGTGTCGAAACCCCCATATCAAGACTAGAGACCAAGTGGTTGCCTCGCCAATCAGGTTGGAATTAATTGAATTGGGATGCAACAACTAGTAACAATCATGGGAGCAGAATGTGTAATTAGAGTTTAGTAGATTTTAATCAGAGATGAGGCCTCCAAACTGTTGGTGAAAGGGACGAATAACGAAGCTAAAATACAAGCATTGAAAACTGAACTTCAAATGGGACTAAAACTTGGCATCTCAAAGGTCAAAATTGATCGCGACTCAATGCTAGTAATCAACACCATCTGACCTGGTAAATTATGAAGTTGGAGATTAGAGGCCTTATTTTCATCTGCAAGGGAGTCGTTGACCAAATTTGAAGAATACAAAGTGAATCACATTTACAAAGAAGCTAACAATATTGTTGATTCCCTTGCCAGTGAGGCTATGGATGGGGAGGATTGGTGCCATTGTGACCTTGGCACAAACAATACAATTGATTGTGCAACATTTTAATTTGCCTCTGCTAAATTGTGAATTATTGTGAATAGCGGCCATTTAAAACTCGCATAAGAGTTTAGAATTTGTTTGGAGTATAGCCCAATAAGTTTAGGGAGCTTACGTGGCGAGTGAATCTTAGGGCAATAAGGTTTTTCAATCGGAAAGGTCAGTGTTCCATTGGCCCACAAGGGGTGATGATGTATGTGATGCAAATGATGCAAGCCTCATCGCTTAAGGATGGGAGATAAGAGTAGTTCTGAATCGCACATGATCATAAGGATAGTGCAAGCTTTATTGCACACTCCATTGAAGAAAGTTATACTCAAAACTTATATGACTCCACATAAATCTGAGTTGATACCAAGTGTTTCGGAGCTCATTAGCATGGCCGTTTGATGATACATCAACTCCCAACTCAAAAGAAAGATGAGGAATTTAGTACGAATCACCAAATTTGCATGCCAAGGTGCAATCGAAGATGGAAAGGACAGATTTTCAGTATCTTTTAGTAGAAACATAAATGATAATGTGTGGTATTTTACTTATGTCACACAACAAGATATTTGGTAGTCATAGAAAAAGCAATGCATGTAGAGCTGAGAAGAATAGATACACCTATTTGTATCACTTGCATATGCAAACAGATGCCTTTCATCAAGAAAATAAAAGAGAAGATGCTGAAATGCATTTTCAAAAATCACCATGGGTTGATTCATGTGTTTAATGGGGTTCTTGGGGATACATTTTTAAAGACTAGCCTTAAATACAGGGTCAATATGGACATTTTGTTAATGTTTCCAACATCCCTGGTTGATGTGGGTGAGTTGATGGAGTCAATGAAGATATTATGTAAGAGGTTAATCCAAAAGCAATTTTGGGGGGAATTGGATGATGTGTTGGAGATGGTTGCAAAGGGTCGTGGTATCCCACAACCATGGAATTTCTACACTATCTAAACTCGAGGTTAGGAGGTAGAGTGTTTTCCTTTGACTTTCCCCTATATGCATTTTTCCCTATCTCGACATTGTCTGCTTGCTAGTAAATGTGTCCTTATCCTCAAGAAAATTTTGGTAATGATGCCTACCCAGGGCCTCCACTAGCTCTAGGAATTCATTGCACAAGAAAACGTGGCTTAATTTCCATTTTGAATGTTGAATGAAAGGGTCTACTAGTAAGTCTCATAGTCTAGTTAAAGGATATAAATTGCTCCATTCTGTCTATTTAAGAGCATAAAAAAGGAAAATATACTAGAAATCCCCTATTCTGTAAGGCGCAAGAGATCTGAAGAAAGATATTGCATCAAACTATGCAAAAGCTTTTATGCTAATACAAAGGGACCAGACCCGTAATCTATAGTTTATCTATGAAAAAAAGAGTGTCATGTTCAAAAATTTCATAGCATAATGCTATAATATATAATGCATATTTAATATTTATATGCATTATACATTATTAAATATAAATATAAGATAATATATTATATTATCGATATAACATTAGTGAATTATTGTTCTTCCAAGGAGGATGCAAACGTGCAGTGGATGGCGTTGGGATACAAGAAGGATGCTGGGAGAATGGAGGGAGCTCGTGCAAAACGGGAAAGGAGGTGGATGCAATGTTGCATGCAGCTGTTGACCAATCCAATAGCAAATAAAAGAGGGTGTCTAGGGATTTGACTAAGAACAAATCCAGAAAGTGGGATTCTCCAATGATGGGATTTCCTCCTATTAATTCTAACCTCGGTGTTTCTGAGGCAATGCCCCCACCTTTTGTTAAGGGTTGCAAGAACCGGAGCAACCCATTTCATATTTGTGGCAATTTTTACAAGTCACAAGTGGCAATGGAAAACCCTAATCTACCACTAACTCCGCCTGTGATGTAATCGACTGATCCTGTTTTGTCTCTAGCTAACTTGCAAACCTACACAATGGGGGACTCTGAGGTTTGGTTGGCTAATGACTCGGATAACTTTTAGGTTTTAGACTCATGCATTGATGCTTTATCAGCTAAGATTGGAAGTCATTCTGTTCTTATTTGCTACTTGAGTAAGAGACCCCCAATTGATCAGTTTGTTGATTGGATGAAAGTAACCTGGAGCAATATGACTACCCTTGACATTGATCCTCTAGACTTTGGCTTCATTTTGCTTCATTTTGCCTCTTCGGAGGATTGTATTTTTGTGAAGCACAATGTGTCATGTCCCCTTTCTAGAGTGGACATCAGAGATGGAGGAGTTGGCCTATCATTGGAGTATCGTAGGCTAGCGGAGATGGATAGGGACTCATTTAGTGCATACAATGACTGAATTTTGGCTTTACAAGCAGTTTGGAGCCAGTTTGGAGCAGTTCCTAGATTTTAGGGGATACCCCTACTTTTTAGGAGGATGTGGCAGTTTCCAGATGTGAGGTCCCATTGGACCATTCCATGGTTTCAGTTTCAGGATGACAGGGTGCGTTCCCTAGTTTCTAGGAGCATCCCTAGATTTTAGGGATGGGACTGCGTTTTAATATTTTAAATAAAGCTATTTATATAGCTAATTGGAGTAATAAGGGGTTTTTGGCTTCATCTGGTCAGGCAGGCCTATGTGTTATAGCTCGTTGGAAAGGTCTTGAATTAATATAACTTATTTTCACCATCCAGAGACCTTCTGGCACATCGAGTTATGTTATTTGAAGAAAGGGGTGTTTTTCCTATACATAAAAGCTTTTTAATTAAAAGATGTCATTTTATAATAAAGGGAAAAGCATATTTTCCCTTTAGGGTTTGATTGGCTTTGAGAGGGAGATAAAAGGAGATGTTGGCTCATTCTTTGATTATCTTTTACATCTTCATTCTTGGTATTTGCGATTTTGCTCTGAGGAGCGATTCTGGAGAACTGGGACACAAACCCCAGAGTCTTGCTATTGGGACGCAAACCCCAATAGATGGTTTCAGCAATATTCTATAGTATTATTTCAGAGTTGACAGAGAGTTAAGTTTCAGCATTGGGAGTGCTTGTGTAGTGTACGTAGTGGGTCTTGTTTGGCACGTTGGGGTCTTCAGGCTGCCTTGGCGTGACTACAATAGCTGTACGGTTGCCTTTCAGCTAACACGTGATCTGCTGGTTGGCTTACATCAGCCATCTCTACCCTTGGTGCGTGGCTGGTTCATTCCTGCAGCTAGCGTCATCATTCCTTATTTGTAAACACCCTTGCAGCATACTGGATGCATATCTTGCCTGGTACGATTTGTAGCTATTCTAGTTGGGTCGATATTATACTATTGCATATTGTTTTCAGCCTACTTATTTGCTGCTGTTGTTATTTACTGTTTTACTTATATATGGAAAATACAAAGAAAAAAGAAACAATCCTTCTGCAACTTCTATCTAATTCTCTAAGACCGCAAAGAAAGCACAGGAAAATCTATTATTTTAATTAAAATTTACAGAAGTTCAGCCAAAGGATCCTCTTGGGATCTTTCAGTGGTATCAGAGCCTACATCTTGCCAGCCTGTAGGGTTTGAGGGAATTGGTTTTGTTAGATTTCAGGGAAGATTATGATAATTTATATCAGCAATTGGGTAATTACCAGATAGTGGAAAAAGTGACTTCTATGCATCCAGGCAGAGCTGATATACACAGATATTACACTCAGAGGAGAGCTTATATATATATATTTGAGTGAGTAATCGGCACTTTATTGAAATTGAATGGATAGGTACAGGGGAACTTATAGCAGTAAACAGGTGAAACCATATAGCAGTAGACAGAAGAAACCATCAGATAGTTTGTCTGAATTTAAAAGGCAAACTGATGCCTTGGTTAAACAGTTGGATCGTAGTCGGGATATTCAGAACAGGCTTAGTGAACAATTGTCAGATCCGGCTACCATTGACAGGGCGGCTAGATACATGGTTTCACTCTTGGACAGATCTTCTCGCAGGACACAGGATACGAGACAGGTTGACACGGTGAGGGAGGTCAGCAGAGACCTGTGGGATGATTTCACAGCTGCATGTGAGCCCAGCACATCAGTTACAGAGATCAGTGCCCCTCCAGTTGAGTTACCCCACACGTTTATTGTAGGGTCATTACCTATCTCAGTGGATGAGCACATGAGTTACACAGGCCGACAGTTGCATGGAGACTCAGCACTTAGTTGATGATTCGGTGGTATAGCAAGAGTTGACACCTACAGTTGATTTATGTAGCACACCGGATTGTACTATAAAGACAGACAGTGACTTATGTTTAGATTGCCATGATCATAGTTCTATGGTTGAGGTTGAGGTCGAGGTTGAGGGGGTTGCTGTCCGTGGGAGTGTTGTAGTGTTGGAAGATATGACAGTGGACTCTAGATCACCAGAGGAGGAGGATACCACATTTGAGGATTGCCTTGAGGTGTTGGAATCAGATAGTACAGATTTGGATAGCGGCAATCCCGAGATTGGGTTAGTGCAGGCAATGCCAGTATTCTCGTGTTGAGGATTTGAGCATAGAGTCTGCATGTGATGATACCAGTGTTGAGTTTGAGACAGTAGATACAGACTCATGCCAGCATGACTCAGATTCATTTGTTAGTAGGGAGTCAGATGAGGTTCAGTCCAGGTCACCGGAGGAGGTAGAGCCTTTGCTAGCATCTTGGTTTGCTTCAGATACTTCCTATGTGACTCCTGAGGATGACTCCACTAGCAGTGAGCCATGTCAGTATCAGACCTTGGGAGAGGACTCTGAGTTGTTGGTGAGTGCAGATGGGTCCCGGGATTTGGATGGTTTAGCGGTTACAAAGGATGAGGCAGCTAAGTGTGTTGAGGAGGTAGATTCTATAGCAGCTTCCTCGGGTACAGAGGAGTTTGACGGAGACGTATCAGATGCTAGTACTCTGTTTGAGGATGTGAGTTCAGTTGTCAGTTCACAGAGCTCAGTTGGCAGCACACTGGGGGATAGTGTTTCTGAGAGAAGTATGTTGGGTACCACTTCTATTCACAGTGTGGACAGTGTGCCAGGGGTGATGCATAGGAGGCCTATTATTCAGAGTCATCATCTGTCTAGTCAGTTGAGAGTCAGCGAGCATGATATTGTTACTGCATTCGAGCATTTTGTTGATGCTCGATAGCTGCTAGTTGTTCATGGATGGGGTGCTCCTATGGATGATGAGCATGGTAGTTGTTACTTGTCTCTGACAGAGATTCATGCCTTACGAGAGGCTGTCGGAATTTTGAGACAGGATTATTTTCGGTT
>MU224545.1:993274-1012874 GCA_018584345.1 Thuja plicata
TGAGGGCAGCCATTTCTGAATCTCAAGGTATCCCACTGTTTCCTTTTTAAGAATCATTTATTGTTCACAGAGGATGAGATCTATGATTTGGAGAGGCAGGCTATGGAGGAGGGTGGATTCGCAGTGGGAATGGATGACGTTGAGGAGGATGAGGACAGTGACACTAAGGACAGTGAGGAGGATTTAGATGATGAGGAGTCATTGCCAGTGCCATCATCAACACCATCTACATCCACGGTGGACGTCCGGTCACGACCAGTTGCGCAGAGGGAGGAGGCAGTGGCACAGCCACAGCCACATCAGGATCAGACTTCTAGGGCTGGACTCTCTCCCACTCCAGTAGTTTTTAGTAGATCTCATGGGAAGAGGAAGATGTAGAGTTAGAGAGAGACTATTTTGATATTGTACTTGACATTTGCTGAATGTTTTACAAAGACAATTTGCTGTTTTAAGTTTTCTTTACAGAGTTAGAGTCTTTAGAGTCTTAGACTATCAGACTATGGTTATCAGCCATCAGCATTCCACATGAGGATGCTATTTTGTACCCTATTTGCATTTATATATATCTAGATCAGCTTGTTTGGTTTGTATACTCATTTACAGACTCATTAGATGCATCTACTTATTGAATTTTGCAAAAAAATGAATTTTTAATTAAATTTAAGCAAGTTTTGAAGTTCCCGATAAGTTTTCGACTTATCTCCGATATTTTCCGATATTTTTTTTTTGCCCTCGGCGATAAGTTGCCGATACCAATATTTTGAACTATGGTATATACACGTATACACATATACACATATGTGTATATATATACACACATACACACATGTGTGTGTATACACACATATACACATATACACACATATGTGTATATACATATATATGTGTATACACATGTGTGTGTATATATACATACATGTATATATACTATATATACATGTATGTATACTATATATACACAAGGGTATATACACACATGTGTGTATATATACACATACACATCTGTGCATATATACACACATACACACACATATACACACGTGTGTATACTATATATATACATGTGTATATATACACTCATATGTATATATACATACATGTATATATTCACATGTGTATATATACACACATGTATATATATACACATATATACACACATGTGTATATATATATATATATATTATATACATCCTTATAGCAATATAATATTAACACAAAAATGGGAATGAATTTTCCTTCCCAAAATAATACTCTCAATTCCAATTCCAATTTTCAATTCCAATTCCAGGTCCTGGGGGGGAATTGTGGAATGCTCAAAAAGGCCCAAAATTAGAATTCGCATAACGCTATTCCTATTTTTCATTTTCGAACCAAACACAGAATTCGACAATACTAGCATGCGGGTATGCCAATTCCTAGTCAATACCTAGAAACAAACGGGCCCTTATAGACTTGGAAATGCAGTTTTCTATTTCTTTTTGACAGAAAATACTCTATGGGTGTGCTTGGAGAACTTGAATCCACTTTTTTTTTTTTTCAGTTGAAAACTTAATACTTATGTGTCTCAATATGCTTTAGAGACTTAGTGTGCACTTTTCATCATGTTTAATCATTGACATTTGACATGAAGAGCTCCCTGGGTGCACAGGAACAACTTAAAGCACTTGTCTTTGTAATTTATAGATTACATTTTCAAAGGGGGCTATGGGCATGCCTAGACAGTTTATTATACTTTTTAAACTAAATCCACATTGGAAACTTGGCATCCATCCTCCTTGGGCAGTTTTCAGGTGTATTTGAGCATTTTTGGTCTAATTTCAAGTTGACATTTTGACCCCTTAACCTTTCTAGCACCATATTTCATTTAAGAGTACTTTTGTAAATCCTCCATTCGTGTTGGGAGCCCCATCTGCTGCTGTGTTGGCAACAAATCCTCCCAATGGTTCTATGTCATGGCAATTTCGTGCATGCTAATCCGATGCACCATATTTAATTTAAGAGTACTTTTGTAATGTTTGCATTCAAGTCACTAGAATTGTGCCCAAGGTCCATGGAGTCACTGTTTGTTATGTTTTAACTTGACATTTTGAGATTTAAGTCATCCTAATCACCTCCAGACACTTAAGTCTAATTGTCATTGTAATTTGATGTTAAGTTTCACTACTATGAAAAATTTGTTCTAATCTTTCATTGACACTCGCCACTCAGTGAAGACATTTTTTGAGTCACTCAATTGATCTAATTTGTCATTGACATTGAAAAAGTGTAGTTACTTTATCACTTAAGTGGTTATTAATGTACAATATGACATTGGACCCTCTAAGCGCGTGCCCAAGCACTTGGGCAAAATGCCACCTTTATGTGATTTTGTACTCTTAGTATGACATTCTCCTCTTTTGGCACACTCCAAAACCCCTATGAATCTTCTCCCACATTGAAATATCCATTAGATACAATGTTACAATTCTCTACCTCGGTGTTTCACTAGTTTCACCAATATCCATGTTCACATGTTCACCTCACTTGGCATGCTTGACAACCTTCTCTCTCAAACCATACAAAAATTCTTAGCTTGAATTGATAACAATGGCATTGAAGAGTACAAGGTACAAAGACTAAAATTTGAGATGTGAATGAGAAATGACTAAATGGTAACTTGGAACTTGATGCATTATGGGTACAACAATACAACTGTAGGAAACCACGTTAAACTGTGTGACAAATGGAAATGGTGACCTTTCTTATCAAAGTGCTACTAACCTACAATTTCTTTTGAATGGACCATAGCTTAAGAGAATAGACTCCACTCAATATAGAAAACATGTACAAGGATTATGGAAAAGGAAACACATAGAGGGGTATTGAGTTTGACTACACAGTCATAAATATAAATGCTAAAATTCAATGTTTACTCTTCGACATACCTCCCCAATTGCAGATAGAGTTGCCTCTTGGTCAGGTCGCTGGTTCAATAAGTTGTCCAGAAAGAATTGTATGGACCGTCTTACCTACAAAACATATTTGATTCATAAATCTTAGAATGCATAAGCTACAGTTATATTGGCAGGGCTCTTTTGATTCACCAATTCTTTTGAATACATTACTCAAAATCACAAAGCTGTTTCAAAACTTTAAAGTACTCATCTATATTTTCCTTTAACAAAAAATAGCTCACAACATACAGATGCCATATCTCCAGTAGGCTGAAGTGCACCTAAGTCAATAAGGGACTGAACAACCTGCATAGAATCAATTTAGTATTTACTGAAAAAGATACAAGACATAATTAATGTATATCTATATTTCAGAACATTAAATAAATAGGAAGATCTCAATCCTCAAATTGGGAGCTTGCATGAAATTACCTTATATAAATTAACAAATAATTTACAAAATGGTTTTATTGGAAAATATTTATCAAAATTTTTATAGCCTGTTTATAAAAATTAAGGAGACAGAAATTTTGACAAGGCAATAAAAACACACTAGCCAATCTTCATATAACTTAACTGCCTCATGTCTGAGAACCATATTTCAGTTCAGCACGATTTATTTGGAACTACTAGATGCACAATTTTGATGCAGCTTGTGGAAAAAGTCAAAGTTCAAACAATCCCGTATTTAGGCATCAATTATACAGATTTTTGTTATATGGGCAATCAATTTTCACATATATTTTTCTCACTGAGAATATATATTTAAACTCGTGACTTGTGATCTTTGTATGAGTAATCACAATAAAACTGAACTGTTAAATTTCTTACAAGAAACTAACATATGCAGCTTGAAGCACTAGCCTCAAACCAAAAATTTAATAAATACTTAGGTATGCACAAATGGTACTTTATATAAAAAATGGTAAAGAGAGAAATAGAAATTTGATCTCTTCATATAACAGATAACCATTGTATGATGGTCCTGTTGAATGTTTTACCTTCAACAAATTTTTCATAGTAATTAACACTGAAATTATCTTGAAAAATGATTACTTAGTGCACTTGATGAAATTTATATACTATATAGTATGATAGAAATTCAGTATCCATAGGAGTACCTTTTTTGCATCTTTCTCATAAACTGCATAGAACATTTGGAGTAACCTGTCCCTTGTGAAAGATTTAATTTCTCCCATCATTCCAAAATCATAATAAATAAGTGAACCATCTACATCAATTGCTAGATTTCCCGGATGTGGATCAGCATGAAAAAATCCAGTCTTTAGAATCTGTAATAAATTGCAGACACAATCATGAAACAGCTCATCTTAAACATGTCAAACATTCTAGATAACATGCAATTAGAAATTTTCTTAAAGGATCAATCAACTTGTTTTGCTCTGAAATAATAGATTTTTGTGTTGAACAGAGTCCTATTCAAATAAAATATGCCATCATGTTCCGCTGCTATGAGCATCATTGGAGATCTCAGTGTTACCTGGTTTTCTAATGCTTAAAATTATAAACCAAGACATTTTTTGACATTAAACCAACCAAATTATCACTAATGGGAATTTGTACAGAACACCATACACTCTATTTGATCACTTGCAAAGATATCTGGATAGCTCTTTTATTTGAAACTGAGATAAAGAATATCAACCCACAAAATGTTCAATGGAAAAACCAAAAATAGGCTATCAAACAAAACAAAAAATCAGCGTATTCTACACCAGTGGAGGACAAAAAATCTGCCAAATGATCTAACAAGTGTAAGCAAGCAAAAAATACAAAATACTCTTTCAAATATCTTATTAAAACTCCTCCAGATAAAGCCATTTTTTATTTCTTTTCTGACTCCAACTTATCATATTTGTTTCTAAAATCATTTAATGATAATAGAGTCACAAAAAGCACAGGGATTTGAAGACGTTACTTGAAGCAAATATGATTCAATGGATCGCCTCGCAATCAACGAGCGGTCCAAGTTACCAGCATCAAGAAGATCTATGTTGTTTATTTTGATACCTATTCAAGGGTTTAGTATTAGCGATCCACACAAAACATGATTTAAACAAATAGTGCCTCCATAAGATTGGCATCAAGGAAGCCAACATAAAGAAGCTTATCAATAAGCTTTAAATTAGTGAGAAAGAAATTCACGGGAAATATTCAGAAGTACTAAATACAGAACCCTTCTAAAACTTACCTCGAACATACTCCAATGTCAATACCTTCTCCGAGGTGTAGTCCCAATATATTGTCTAGAACAGAAAAACTAGGTATTAGATAGGACATAAACATTGGTATTAGATAGGACATAAAATGTTTAGTGTGTTTCTTACCAATTGGAATGATATTTGGTTCCAATACAGATTTTATTTGTATTGCAAGTTCTATTCTTCAGAATAAATGTGAAAATGGAGAAAATAAATGTATGGATACCACAAAGCACTCTCAAGGTGTTTTCCCCAGACCGCAGCAATTAGCATAAATTCGAAAGAGATTTTAGGGCATGGATATGTAGAAACATACAGGTATTCGAACCCACTTTATGTTACGGAAGTCACGCCTGAATCTATCAGCATTTCGCCCTTCCTTGATATAATTAATTTCTTGATAGAGTATCCTACATATTAGTTGAGTAAAACAATTGAGACCTTATTGAAATCATACTTTGGAATTTCAAATTTTCAGTTCATGTATTTCCATTTTTCTTATACAATTCATGATCCATCATATTATAGTCAACCCTTAACAAATAGTTACAAGAAGCTGAGATATGAAGACAGCAAACAACCTGGTGCTTTGCAATAAGGTTAGATGACATAAAGTAATACAACTATGTTGATATGAACTAAAATTGTCATAACTTGTTTTCGGAACTGGCTTTTCAGCAAAGGTGTAATGTCCCCAACAAGGTCCTTACTTAATTTGTCCTAAAATTCCCAATTAGGGCATGGATTGCATTTGGGAATGGCATCTTATAATGTTCGCCAATAGCATAAAGTCAATTCCCAATGATTAATATTCCATATTAAGTATTTAAATCAAATTACATTAAGAACAATCACGAATTCATATTTAAGCCCTGATTCCTTACTTCACTCCTAATCAATAAACTTAAGAAAGATGGTAGATTTACTGTACTAGGACGCTTGCACAGTCTACAAGAGGATTCCCTCAAGGCTCTACCTATCTTGGGATCTTTCCATCATGTGACTGATTTACCCGCCTCTTCCTACATACACTCCCTATCCTCTTAATTGTAATTAGTGAGTGAACAAGAAATAGACTAAGTATATATTTATTACTTATTTATCAATATAGTTGAATTATTTCCTGTTTAATATAAGTTTACTTCATAATCTATTATTTCAATGTTTATTTCATATACATGATTTCATAACCTATTATTCCCAAGTTTATTTCATATTATTATTAATATCTAATTCATGCAAGCCTTATTAATGAATTGACTTAAACAAAGATATACTTACCTTCTTTTCACCTGTCTTTTCTTTTGCTTATTCAATGTTTATTTTCTTTTAATATTCTCCTACATTTCCTCCTTGATTTTCTCCTACATTAGCTACTTGATTTTCTCCTATATTTCTTTTCTTCTTTTCATTCCTCCTGATTTTTTTCCTTTCACTTTTTACAAACTCTCTTTTATACATAATTATGTAACCCTTCAAGGAAAAGTTGCCTTGTTTCATTATACTCAAATCCCATCGGTTTTGTCTTTGTTAATATAATATTATTATTGTTTGTTTTAATTATAATTTTATTAGGTTGAATAATTTATTATTGATTACTATTATTAATATTATTGATTAGATATGAATATTTAGAGTGTTATTTGGTTTTGTTAATATGAACATTCTATATATAATTAATATTTGCATATCATTATTAAAATATATATATAATCAATATTAATTTACCAATAATATTATTTAAAAATTATAATTTGGTTATTATTTATTAATATTGATTAATATATTTTACTCATTAAATAAAGAATTAATTATTCTTTAAGGAATTTAAATAAATAGTTAATTATATATTTATTTTTTAAGCAATTATATATGCATTAAATATATATATGTTTATATTATTCATGTCAATATTGGGTCATGACAAAAGGTTCACACAGATACGGGACTTTTGAAGATAAAATAACGTAATTAATCAGGAAGAAAAATGATAGCTTCTAACATAACTACAGTAACCTTACAAATTTAGGTTATGAAAATTTTGTATGAACCTATTATTGTAATAATAAATGCATCTCTACTTTTGTCTTCTTTAGGACCAAAACCAAACTAAACAATAAGATTATAGTATGAATAACAAAGCCTGGAAGTTTGGAGGCCATGACTACACGCTTGCCTTGTTCGACTAAAAGCAAAGACTAAGTAGTGCAAGTACACAAAATGTGACAAACTTAAACACAAGGATGCAATTGCTTTGGTTAATTATCTTAAAGGATCAGTACAAAGCCATAATCTCAACCTTGAACAAACCCGCAATACAAAGCTTACAACCTCACTTAAAGCAATTTAATGTACTTCAACACAACAAATAACACAAAACCTCTCAAAAGTAATTTAGAAGCAAAATAGGAATAAGAAATTATATTGAATCAATAATGAATTCAGGATTGACAACAACACTGAACAAGAATTTCAGCAAAAAGTAGGTGTAACAATCATCATTGAAAAATATTAGTTCAAAATAAAACTTATTTATAATGTTTTTATTTTTTATAATGTTTACAAAGCTATCACATGGAAATAAATAAAAATTTGACCACTACATGTACTCTGGGAATTGACTACTTACATACAATACAAGTTTATTATAAAACTAAATTTGTTAGCATTTACATTCACACCTTTAATTGCAACAAAAAGTAGAATAGGTATGGTAGATGTTGGCTAAATATTTTGCAAGTCACTAAGACTACAACTTGGCAAAATGTTTCTTTTAGGCAGTAGTATGTGAGATTGCTCTCTCCTCTCACCAATAGGGGAGGCTCCCTTCTTACCGCAGAAGTAAAACTGAATTGTATCACATACAGTTCTCCTTGCTATAGTAATACCGGTGGCTCAAGGAATGACTTAAGAACTGATGCAGGAGCATCCTGGGGTAGTTGGCAATCCTGTGTCACCAAAAAAAAAACATGTTTTGGTTTGATTTCCGTTTTAGTAGTAAACTCGGTTTGGTTTTGATTTGATTTCCATCTTAAGTAAATACACTCAATAATCTTTAGGGAAGGCCAAGACAAATGACGTGGATAGTCTGCAAATATACATTTGACAATATTATATATAATAAAATCCCCTAATGGTATCTTGGATGTGCCTTTCTCATTGCAATTGCAACCATAGAGTTTGTGAGATTCATCGTTTCAGCATCTAGTCGTGGTGTAGTAAAGAGGTCGTAATTAAGTGTGGAAGATTTGCAAAGCCCTTTAGTCTGGCCATACTCTATACGGGGAGATGAATGGATAGGTCTCAGAGATCCCAAGAGAAGTAATTTACTCAATAACAAAATAAGCAATACATCTGGAGCAGCATTAAGAAGAAGAATCGATTTGGGAAAGTCTATGTAACATCGATATATCAGATATCTCAATCGTTGCTGAGAGCAGTATTATTGGTTGTATATTCTTTAGAAGAAATATAGTATGATTTTCTATCACTATAAGTAATAGAGAACATCACATACATGACATATTTCATATCAGTATATCAGATATAGCTATTAATATATTGAGATCCATATCATTGCATATATTTATATTGTTTACACCAGAGATAGCAATTATAATCTCATAAAATCCCCATTACTTAGTCTGTGTGCAAGTATCTGATAGAGTCGGAGTGAGATGCTAGACTATTTGTCCTGATTTGTTCAGACAGTTAAGTGGAGGACTTTACATCAGGGTAGGGAATCTTGAATTCTTCATCCACATTATAGATTGCTTTGCTCAAATTTCCCAGCAGGTCTTTCTAAAATTTTCTCCATGCCAAGGCCATGTGATGACTTAAAATTGCTTGATGAAAACCCTCACACCATTCTAAGCTTCGACACCCATCTTACAACCCTAAATTGACCCACTAATCTGTTGGTTCACTTCCAAACTTAGGTGCCTCACCAGCTACAATTGTTTTAACCCTTACACCAGACTAGAAAAAAATGAAGTCGTCTAACAATGTATGCAGCAAGTTTAATGATCGAAATGCTAAGTATGAGACCTAGCAACCCCGTGAAACATTGAAGGACCTTTAGGTATGTGTGTGTACCTATAGCGAAGATCAATCTCCAGATTGTGGGCCGGCTTCCCCTATTGATCACCTATAACTATCTTTGCCAGGAAAAGAGATAGAAAGATATGCTTAAACTGAAAAACTATATTTTAAACAGTTGATTCACCAAAATGTGCATTCCCACACCTATAACAACTTTATGGTTCACAATGATTATTCTGAAATTTGCCTTTGTTCACAACTCAGATCCACTAATCAAATTGAATAAAGGCAAGGAAAACAATTCCTCAGAATAGGAAGATAAATTCCACAATTTGAACATTGAAGTCCAATAACACAATATGCAATCAGAATAATGATAACATGTAAAAGATTGAGTACCTGAATATAATTAATCAAAGGGTTTTGCCAAAACCACAGTAATCCAATGCAATCCACAAAATCAATACGAAAACAATGCCAATAGGAGAAGGATCAACCTGTTCTATATCAAAATCAAAGGAACCTTGCTACTACAAATGTGAGAATAATGTGTTACAATCAATTTTGCCTTCCTTGTGCAATGTGCCAGAATTAGACCAAAAAGAAAGAACCCCCCAAAACTCCTAAGGCATAAACCTTATAGAAAGGTTAGCCTCAAAACAACTGAAAATTGAACCCCAGATGAACTGCCACTCCAACAACTGGAAAAGAACTCCAAAATCTGTAAGCCTTAAAAAAAACATGCAAAAACAAAGGCATAACTCCTGAAATCTACATAAAAATAGCCTCAAACTGCTCTTGATGCATGGATACATGAGGTGGGGTGTCTCACTGAAGTCAAACTGCTATAAATTGCTCCAAACCTAGGCACAACTGCCCCACCACTGATGAAGAACAAAAAAACTCCTTTCCACCTATGCATGAGCAATCACATGGTGAACTCCAAGTAAAGGACCTCCTATTTTGCATTTAAGATAATTAATAATTATTGCCTTATAATGATGACAATCAATTATTATTATTGACGATAAAGACATGCAAAATGAAAACTTGCCTCCAAATATCTATTTATTTATTTATTATTAATTATTGTATTTTAACATATTTAACTTTTAATGAATAGTATAACTATTTATTAAAAGTTAGATATATTAAAATACAACAAATAATAATAATAGATAAATAAAAAACACTCAAAAACTTATTTACTCATCATTAACAATTGTATTATAATATATTTTATTTTAAACGAATAGTAGACCTATTCATTAAAATTAGATATATTGAAATAACATAATTAATGATAAGTGAATAAATAAATTCTAAAACTTATAAAAAGAATTAAAATTTACATTTTATCAAAAATAATACTTATAAATCAAACATTTGTAACTTAATGAATATTACCTTTAAATAATATTCATTAAATTACAAATTTGTAAATTTAATAAGTATTATTTAAAGATGAAATGCAAATTTTAATAAAAACTTTTACTAAAAACAAAAATAGTACTTTATTAAATCTAAGCTTATAATTTAATGAATATTATCATTAGATAATATTCACTAAATTATAAGTTTAGAAATCTAATGAAATGCTATTTTCATAAAATAAAAGCTTAACTTTCTACAAGGCTTGAAGCCCAATAACCTAACTCATGGGTATTATGAAATAAAAACAAACCAAGGCAAAATGCCTATCCCTAACCCACGGGTTACTAAGGCAAAGAAACCCTAAAATCACTTCATTTCACTTGGACTCTCCTCTCTTCTACACTGCTCCTCTGGCCGCCACTCCTCTTAAGGTTTGATGTGAAGCTTGGAGAAGCTCTAGAGACTGGGCCGCCATAAAGGATTTCAAGTTGGAGTTTTTGTGGTCTTTTACCATGGTCGTATGTACATAGGTATGCATTGGCATCAAACTTTTGATTTTAACAAACAAAAAATTATGGAAGCTCCTTTTGCTTGAAGAACTTGAAAGTATTTCTTCCCGAATACTTTGCTCTTCATTATTTCCATGTATTTTCCTTGAGACCACGACTCTCTTTGTAAATCTATGCTACTTGGGCATGTTAAAAACTCCAGACTATAAGCAAAGAATGAGAAAATTGCATACATTTGTGTATTTCTCCCCTTCACGGAGGCCGTGAGCATGATATTTTGTGTCTTCTATGTGTACATTTTTTTGGTCTTCGAAAGATACAGGAACATCTTTGCTCATAATATACTGCTATAATCTTTGACTTGTTGATTCCGTTGCTTCTTCTGTTGACATCTTCTGAGCATCTACCTTGTACGGGTCGTGGCTCTACTCTGTGATTTGGATTTTCATTTATGCTTTGGTTGCTTTAAGAATATGGGTTTCCATAATGAAAACTTACAATGTCGTTTCATTTTCACTGGAATGAAAATATTATCTTTTGTTAAAGAACCTGCCATGGTAAAATGGAACTTAGGGCTTTCTTGCTTTCTTTTTTTTTACTCCTGTAGCTTTCACTTTGAAACTGTGGAACACAATTTAATGGACGCAACTCTTTCTGTATATCATCTATGTTTATGTTAATTTGATGTATGAAGGTTTCATCAAAACATAGCATGGTTTGTACCTCTGTAGATTAAAAATGAAAACTCTGCTTCCTTTCTTTGAACCTGGAGTTTCTATTAGCAGATATGGATCCTTAGCCACTACTGCTATTCTGGTCTTCATGATGTGGCCCCACATGATGTGATTTTCACTGTATTCACTTGCATCCCGAACGTCTATTTCTCTTTGCTTTGATCCTTGATACCAAAATGTAACATTCCAATAAATCTGTCAGATAGGTGGTACTGCCTTCTTCAACATGTAACTAATAATGCTGCTATTGTTATAGCAGAATGATTAGCTTGATTTCCATTGACACCATGCCATTTCGGTTTGAGGTTGAACCTAATGAAGTACCTGTTGTTTACTGTGCTTATTTTCCGTTGTTATGAAGGTCACCGTCTTATGAGCTATACTGTTGCTCTAATTCCTTTTGTATTGGCACTGTGGATAAGTTTCAAGAAATCATCAACGTTAAATTGAAACATTTCAAGTATTCAGAACCATGAATTGAAAATAGTTAAAACTGCTCTTTCATTACTTTTCCTGATTCTCTCCTGATCATTACTTCTTGGAATGTATCCCCTTCATGTGTTTGATGATCTTTTTGTAGCAGCCCTCCTATACAACTTGCTATCCTGTGTGATTGCATCTCAATGTTGATTGTATTTGTCTTATCTTTGTTCACTTCTTTGATTATGACCTTGTGTTGACTGTTCACACACATGACTGATACTGGTTTCTCTGATTCTTGAAATCATTGTTATTTGAATAGCTTATTCTGTTACTGAGATTATCTTTGTATTGAATATTCTTGTAAGTGCTATGCTTCCAAGCCTTATGTTATTTCTGAACATTGGTCTTACGCCTCAAGCATCATGGTAAATATTTGTCCTTAATCTGTCTTATGAGATAACAACATTAGAGAACTTTATGAGTTGAAGTCCCTTGTATTTTCATAGGTTTGACACCTTTATTGTACTTTTGATCGGCCACTTGCATGGTATATGGCACTTAAATCTCCTTGAAGGCTTGTTGTCCTCATGTTCAGATTTAAAGAGTTTGAGTATATACTTTTTCCATTATACCTGAAACATGATTTCTATGACGTGCTACTGAAACAATGCCATGTCTTTATTACTGATCATGATCAAGCATTAAATTCTCTCTTATATTGTATTTAGCATTTCCTTGAAAACATATCATCACTATGGTCATACACTCTTTGCGACCGTACCTTATTACTCAATGTTGCTTGACATACATCTATTTGATGAAGCTTTTCTTGGCACTCTTGTATATATTCTTTGTTCAACATATGACACTAGTCACTATAGCTACTCTCTTTGTTGATTCTTGAGAACACTAACTATGGACGTTGTTTGTCTCATTTCCTGTCTCTGTTATATGCTAATGACATCACTGCTGGTATATTATTTCCATGAATAGCATTGTTGTGATGTATATTGTCTTTGTATTTGATTTTGCTGCTCATAGATAAATGTATCAGATAATTATTGTTGTTTGAACTTTGTAAAACCGATTGCTAAAAGGTTTCATTTAAAAGTAAAATGTCCCTTTAATAGCACGTTGCTCTTGTATCTTCAATCTGAAACATTGAATGTCGGAAGGTTTCACGTTTGAAGAACACGTCCCTTCAACAACATAGGTCTTCAAATAGCTCCATGATTCAGCCAGAAGGTCCCATGCTTGAATCTTATTCATGCCCCCTCAATAGCTTCCTCAAAACTTCGATCTTGAACTCTTCATATCTTAGTTGGAAAGTTTCACGCATGTAATGAATGCATGTCCCTTCAACAACCTATAATGTCTTCATACCTGTTCCTGCACATTGAAAAACTTATTAGCAAAAACACGTGTTCACTTTCTGCACTTTCTTCTTCTCCTTTTCTGGATCATGATTTACATATTTGTAAACGCATGGAGGTCAACACATTTGAATAATAGATTTAGTTCTTCCATTGCTCAGTTCATATGAACTGACCCCCCTCTCTTCTTTTCTTTTGCAGGAACACTTCAGATGCGGGCCTAGGACTGAAACAACTTCAAGCTCAGCAACCCATTGCCAGGCAATGGGAAACCTAAACCCCACCCTCTCATGTTTTGACTTCTATTTATTTGTAAAGATGTATTCCAGCTCTATCTTTTCCACATTTTAAAATTTAAATGCACGCTTGCATTAGCCTAAACCATGGGTTGTGTGGTTGCATGATGAATGCATTGTATGTTCTCTACCTCTTTATTGCTAAAAGAGATTGTATTGTATTGCAAATCATATAAATAAACTTCAATTTTGAAATATATTTCCAATGTACTGTAGAAAAGTCATATATTTCCAGCACCAATGCAATCCATCACCTTCATACACTGCAGGCCTTTTCATACCTGTGCAAGCACTCATACTTAATTATGCTTGCATATATGCTTGCACAGGTATCTAAGACCTACAATGTATGAAGAGGGTCAGCAACAAGTTGAAAAACCATACCTTACTCCATGCATCTTCATTTAGATACAAGATGTGCTCTTTCAGTTGTGATGTATCACTGCTGTTTCTCCTTTTCTTGCACATCGGTTCTTATCCTTTACTTTGCTTTTATTGGGTGCATGGCCTGTGTGGAACACTTTATGCATTGTAATTCTCTTTCTTTAAATGAACAGCATATGAAAATATTCCTTGTAATCAATTTTTTTTCTGCTTTTCCTAACTGTTGCTTTATCTCTACACTAAGAAATCAATTCATAACAGAAAACACTTCAACCTTAAAAGTTTGAAATGAACCATACCAACCATACAAATTTGATCAGCTACCCAGCTTTCAAGAATTTGAGCTGGATGCGAAAAATGATAATACCTGCAAATCTCAAACTTTGTCAATTTGCCTTGATTGGAAAGACTTCACAAATTGATCTAACCTTTAACAGAAATTGCAAATCTCTTTTTTGTGCAACTTGTAACTTTGAGCCACACCGAATTAACTAGGTTTGATCTTTCACCACCATGATTAATCTTCTCTGAGAGGGTTTTCATCCTCAGGGAGGTTGAGATGAACCAAGTTCAAACCCATAGTACCATAACGGTTTCACAAGAGAAAATGAAATAATCTGCATAAAACAAATGAACTCTCTAACCTCTTCTTGTACTTTTCCCGCCGAACTTTTTGAAAGATGTTTTTAAATTGACTTTAAATAAAATGCTCTTTTTTGCTCCAAAAGACCCTAGTTGTGAAATGATAATATTTGATATTCAAAGTTTCATTTTTATGCACCCATGATTTAAAAAATGTTGTCCCCTTTCCAACAAGCTATTGTACTAAGGTGCTTATTAAATTATTTAAAAAAAATTAAGCAACCATAGTAAAATAATTAAATTAAAGCTAACAGTACACGAGTTGCAGAAAATGCCAAAAAGAATTGGAATCAACATCTGACCACATTGGAATGATACCGATGATGAATAATGCAAATTGAGGCTGATCGGGTGGGTGACTTGCTGTAAACAAACTCTTTCTCCAAGAAGCTTGGAAAACACACTAAAAACCAAAAGTCACTTCAAAAAGTGTCAGGAGTCCTCAAGATCAATGAGCTCGTTGCCAACATCAAACATCCTCACTGACAAGTTTGGCGCACACCAAGGAAGCTGAAGATAACTACAATGTTGGTGTGACCAAAAATGGGGACATTATATGTTATTCCCAAGTTGGTGTACTTTGATTTTTTAGAAATGTTTTCATTTTATAGTTATGCTTCCTCTATTTCATATTAGTTTGTTGTGCCCATGGGACTAGCTGTAGCACAACATAAGTAATTATCATACTTGGTTTTCCTTATAGGTTATCTGTAGAACAATAGATTGAAAAATTGCAGATATCTCTACGATAAGTTCTGTGGCACGAGAAGTTACGTAACTTTCACGCAAGAAAATATTGTAGATAAATTGTTAAAATATCGCCAATAAATTGTTAAAATATCGCGATAAGTCAGAAACTTATCGGTCGTAGACGCATATAGACAGTGACGGCCCAAAAAAGGGCAAAACATATTTTTTATTGCAAAAACAGGTTTGGACAGGAGAGAAAGGGTTTGGAGGAGAAAGGTCAGTTGCAGCGTTCTAGAGCAATTTCTTGTAGATTTGAAATGGAGTCGATATTGTAGACTATTTTGATATTTTACTTGTATTTGCTTATAGTTTTACAAAGACAATTTGCTATTTTTAGTTTGCCTCAGAGTTCAGACTATGGCTACTATCCATCAACATTCCACATGAGGATGCGATTTTGTACCCTATTTGCATTTATATATATCTAGATCAGCTTGTTTGGTTTGTTTACTCATTTACTGACTCATTAGATGCATCTCCTTATTGAATTTTGCAAAAAAAAATGCATTTCTATTTAAAATAAAGCAATTTTTTAAGTTCCTGATAAGTTTCCGACTTATCTCCGATATTTCCCAATAGATTTATTTTTTGCCCTTGGCGATAAGGTGCCGATAACGATATTTTGAACTATGATCTGTACATAGCTGCATTTGCAAGTACATTTTGAATATTGCCGCTGTTACATTTATATGAAAGTCAACATCAGCACTGCCATTTTATAGTCCAATTCCAGCCTATTATAGCTGTTATATGTTTCAAAAAAATAAACTTAACCTTGCCCTCAAAGCTGCAGTTCCATTGCAGTAGTCTAGTAACACATAAATATATTTCAGTTGGTTTTAAATAGTAATTGTTTCAATAGCCACACATTTTGGCATTGTCTAGCTATTTTGAAATTCAAGGAATAATACTCAGCTCATTTAGCTACCTGTTATGCTCCAAAATTTGCACCCTATGCTGAACGGAAATAGTTCAGCAATTCTGGCATAACATGGGAATCATTTCAACGTGGGACATGCAACTAAAGTGAGACATCCAGATTCTAGGCCGGTTCCTATAAGATGCTTCACTAAAACTCACAAACTTTCTGAAGCAAAGGGATAAAAGGATGACAGAAAATAAAATCTAATGTATGGTGATGCACCTAAAATTTGAATTTATGATATCCAAAGAAACTTTAAGAGTTGAAACCACAAAAATCGCTTAAACTCACACAATCTTGCCTTTACCATGCATGCACATAAGTATTTTGTAGAAAGGTCTAAATGCCTATTTGCTCAATAAAGGTAAAGGAATTTTTTCACATTAGAGAGCTTATAACATTTGCACGACACAAACTTCAACCTGTACATTACATAAATTGCAGAAAAGGTATGAGACGGTGAGACAAAATTGAAGGAAAATGACACTTTTCACTAAAATTCGATCAAATCACACAAATACACTATTTTGCAAGTGAACAAGAAGGTGATAAACATTGTCCAAAATGGTCTCCAAGGCAGCCTCTATATATCATAATGAATGAATTACAATATAAATGCAGAAAATGACACAAAGGATAGAGAAAAATCACTAAGTGCAGAATTTTGCATAACTAAGAACTCCATAGAATGAGTTGTAGAACTCATTAAGTACAATGCTCAATCAAACCTCTTTGGGTCGAATGCAGAAAAATAGCCCATAAAATAGGCCTCTCCACTCTTCCAAAATTAAGTCCAATGCATGAAAAAGTCCAACCAAGTCATAACAAACACAACGACTAACCAAAACTGCCCCTAAAAATGCTCCACCTGATTATAAATGCCTTCTAAACTTTAGGGGAAAGTAAAATGTGACCCTAAGTCTTCTCCAACCCCCCTATATACTCTCCTCATGTCTACAAACTAACTCAACTTCTTGAGATGAAGTCTTTCAGCCCATTAATGCATCTTATCCACTTGAATTAATGACACTAATTGCTCTCCTTTTTTATTTTACAAAGAAACTTTAATAATTTATTGATTGATTTACAATATCAACCAATTAATAATTATTAAATTACAATCATGATGCGAGAGAACAAATAAAATCTGGGCACTTGAAGATGTCAAATTCTAGAAAAACTTTTGGGCAAGTTGTAGTAGGACGGTTTTAAAAAAAAAATGAATTTTATGACACCAAAAACATAAAAATAAACTTTTCTGGAAGGAACAAAGTTTGTTCCTAACATCAATATCTTTCTCCTCACAAATTTATAGGGCCATACGAGTCCATATGTAACCGTACCAAATTTATCTTCTTGCTGTAGATTCTGGAAAACATTTCTAGGCAAGGTACTGTCACTAAAATGGACATAACTTTTCCATTTTCTCATGAAAATAATCCAAACTTGATTTAAATGAAAGAGTACTCATATATCTTTCATTTGAGTATGATATTCCACATTCATGTGTCCATACAGGTTTGTACCATGTCTGCAAAGTGGCTGTAACAATCAAAAAATCAGAAAACTAGTAAAACTGTACATTTCTTGCAGCAATATATAACTTCAAATCTCTTGATGACAATGGTCATTTGAAGTTACATACTCCCTAAAACATATATTTTATTGTTTCCCCATTATTACTTCCTGTAGCTACACTTTATTGCAGTAGCTTGTATTTCTCCAGCAGCATGTATTTCCAGTCTTTTCATACTCTCCTATAGCAGCATACTTTTATTTCTTATTGAATGCACCTTTCTGTAGAATAATTTGTCTCCTATAGAATATCATCCTAATTGAGCCTGTAGGGTGAAAATTAGGTAAAAGTTTGGTGACCTCTAATGGGTGTCTGCCTGCTAGACATATGACCAGTAGCCTAAAATCGTCCATTGGGCATGGAGTCAAATATGCAATCATGACTGGAATTGGAAACTTGGCTGTGTATATTGACAGTAGTTAGAACTCTTTCTTGTAACTCACTGAGGCCTTTGAACTTGGAACCCTTATTAAAAACCAGGAAAACTACAATTGAAGCTAAACTAATTGTGCTTGACAACACTTAGGGAAACCAAAACTACTCTACTCTAACCTACCCTAACCATTACAAAAGCTGATCAAACAAAACCACTTATAGATTCTGAAAAATAGCTTCCCATTCTCCTTAGCTTAGAATAACCAACAAGCTTATAGACAATCAAAAGGAGATGGAAAAATGACATAAACTTGACCATTCTCTGAAATATCTCATGATTGACAAAAACTTCACTTACTTGGTCAAGCTGGTTGAAAACACTCTCAATTTGGGATGGATCAGCAAGATGCAACGTTCCTACAGCTACTACATCTGGTAATAGGTCAACATTAGGTACTCGCAGAGCTGATTCTTCTTGATGGAACTCCATGTTTTCCAAACACCTGATAGGACAGCCTCTTGAAAGCACAAACTTTGACCTCTTTTTGTTGATTAGTGCCTTTTGATTGATTGCTTCAGGACGTTGGTCTGTTGCTGTGATATTATTTGTCTGATCCAAAACAATTGTTTCAGATAGCTTTGATATTTCATCAGGCTTCTCACAAACTTGTATGCTTGAGGACAATGGCTTTGTATCCATCTCTAAGCAAAAAATTTCAAGATCACACCAAAATCGATCCTCCTCCAAATCCTCTTCATCTTTTTCCACCATGACTATTGTTAAGGCTTAAAATTGCACCCTGTTAAACTACACAAGTTTAACAACTTTGCCTAACATGGGATTCATTTTTGCATGTGGGGAATGCGTAACTAGAAATGAACCCTCCGGATTCTAGGCCAGTTCCTATTGGATGATCATTGATAACTCCACAAAACTAACTTGAACTTATGGGAAAAGGGATAGAAGTTACTGAAATGAACCTAAGATTTTAAAATCTAAACTAGAGAACCAGGTGATACACCAAAATATATGGGATGGGATACAA
>MU224545.1:1050709-1072820 GCA_018584345.1 Thuja plicata
TGAAGTGCTGAAACTCAAAGCACTTACAGCTGAAACCTCCACAATATAGTAGTCTTCAGAATTGGCCCTTGGCCACAAATTAAGCTCTGATGAAGTGACTGAAATACCACTTCCAATCTGCAACCCTTCAAGAGATATTTCACTCCCTCAGTTATGCAATCAATGGGAGTCTTCATTCTCAAAGATCAGATGATTATCTGCAGACCCCTTGGCTCCACAAATGCTCATGAAGAAAATAACAATAGTCAATGTCAAGACTCCATGCCCAAATGAGAGACCATAGGGTCTATTTATTCTTTTTCATTAGAAGTCACCAAAAACTTCTAGAAGCATCTTGAATATTCTTTTTCATTAGAAGTCACCAAAAACTTCTAGAAGCATCTCGAATATTCTTTTTCATTAGAAGTCACCAAAAACTTCTAGAAGCATCTCGAATATTCTTTTTCATTAAAGTCACCAAAAACTTCTAGAAGCATCTTGAAAATAACTTTAAGTTATTTGCACTTTATAAAATATTACTTTAAAAAAGTGCAATCTCAACATCAAATTATAACATAAGGTCTCCATAAAGTGAAATAATAATAAAATATAGTGGAAAACCTTACTTCACTCACATACGAAGCCAAATAATCACCAAATAATCGCCAGGCGACTCTCTCATCACCATCATTAGCTTACGAGAGCCATTAATAGGCTAATCCTGCTGAAAAATCCATGTCAACTAGAAAGGGGACATGACATCACACTTGGAATATGTTTGAAGATTTGGTGCACGAATAAGAAAATTTGAAAATTTCCGTTTTGTATTATACACTCGACATTAGGTACTTTGATTAGGAAATGATGCATGAATAAGAACTTTTGAAAATTTCCATTTTGTATTACACACCTAACATTAGGTACTTGCTTGAGAAATGGAGCATGAATAAGAAATTTTGAAAATTTCCATTTTGTAATACACACCTAACATTAGGTACTTTGCTTGAGAAATGGTGCATGAATAAGAAATTTTGAAAATTTCCATTTTGTAAAGTAGACCCACATTTGCAACCTTTCATGAAATTTCTCTTTTGAATCCTAAGTGCATGAAAACATTACTTAAGGAAATTTTGAATTTCCTTACTATCCCCACTTTTGCACTTTCATCTAATTTGATTGCCTTTCTTTTGTCACTCAAGGAGGCGCTAAAAAAAATTCCTTTCTCATTTTAAAATGCGTTAGATTGTGGGACCCATGAAATATTCAAACACATAGAGGGGTGTATTTAGAAAAAGTGCAAAAAAGCATGTAAAGTGGAAATTTCCACTTTGTAAAGTGGACCTGCTTTTGCATTTTTAGGTCATTTCTCCTATAGTATAGGGGCATGATAATGCAATTTTGGAAATTTCTATCTTACGTTTTACCAACCACCTTGTTGTCTTCTTTACTTCTTTCCCTTATCACTTTTATGCCTTGGGCACATGGTGGAGCCATTTTTGGAATTTCCATTTTTTACCTTTTACCTTTTATCCCACCTTGAAATCTAGGTTGCCATTTCCATGATTTCTCATATTCGTTGTCGATCCAGGTATCAATTTTCACCCTTTTGTGAACACTTTCCTTCATCATGCAATGATATCAATCAAAATATCAATTTCATACGTTCATCAGATTTAGTCCATTTCTTGCTCCCAATTACCTGATTGATTCTAACGTATCCTTTAGATTGAAAATGGCAAAAGAATTCACCTAAGCCCAATTTCTCATGGTTTTACCAACTGAAGAGGCTTTCTACTGATTCAAAGTCCTCTTGCTTCGTTTCACTCAATCATAGAAGGGGTCCCAAGACAAATCCTCGCCTAATCTCTGCAACTCAAGGTGCTCTCCAGATTTCAACATGTTGAGATAGAATGCAGACTTTAACCAAAAAACATTCCAAGCGAGGAATGACGGACAGAAACGAACCTAAACAAACCCTGTTTTCAACGGGGCATGTGTACAAGGCACAACACTATTGTTTTGGTAACCTCCCCAAGCCTCGACTGTAAGATCCCCTAGTCAAATTTGCACAAATATTCACTTATTTTTTCCTCAAAGTAATTTTGACAAACAGTTTGCAAGCATGTACACGTTTCTGAGTTTGGGTTTAATGCTGTTGTGATGAAATGCTTTCACATAATGTCCATTCATGAATAACATACATACTAATTCTTAGTTTAATGACCAAATACAAATTCCTTAGGCTCTGGGCAACTTTCAACGATCTGCTATAACTAGAGCAGAGCATACATAGCAGAATTTTTTAAAATATAATGCTATTTATTTTCAAACCCAACTGGAAATGACTTTTAACAGCACTAAACTAACTTTAATAAATAATATTTAGCAAATCTGACCTGGAAGTTGTTGTGTCTTTCTTTGGTCTGATAATTTCTAAGTGAAGGTTTCTGAGCTTATACTGAAAGGGTTATTGCTTGATATGGGCAACGTTTTATGCAACCAGGTAAGGATGCCGCTACAGGAAGAAGTTCCCAGACACAGACTTGAATCACGAATAACACAGTTTAGAAACAATTGGTTGAACCCCTGCACTCAGCAATATTCTAGCGGCCAAGAGTCCACAAACTGATGCGGCTAGTATGGCAAGTCTTGCGCTAGACTTCTTAAAAGCCCAATTCCATTGCAAGTATCTCACGCTGAAGTAACAGCTACAAATGGCTTAAGAAACTCCGTGCCAGTTTGAATATTCAGTGCCAAGTAAGAGTCCTGTTATATCCCTAGAATCGAACCATGTCAAGATTTATCAATCACTGCCATTTCCAGATGTAAATTAGACCCGAACATAGGAAAGTCTTCTAATGCTTATTGTGATGTCGTTGTCACAAAGGATAGTAGCAAATATGAATTAGGCTAAATGAATATAATTCCGGATTCCAATATTATTGGTTTACTTTTCCCGAGCTTAGCCAATATATCTTTGGCAGACTTTATAAATCTCCAAAGCTACAGCCAAACACACAACCATAATGTATTTGCCAATTTTTATCAGAGGAACAAAAGAATGAATCGGGTCTCACGAGTAATATTCCCAGCCTTATAAACCTTATTAAAGCCTTTGATTAAAAGAGATATTTAATCGCCAACATTCCCACTGAGAATATAATATACGGGAATATTGAATTTTATCTTCTCAGCTATAATAAGCGTCCAGTCAAACTTCAAATAATGGCTAATATAATATTCAGAAATGAATTATTCTTTATTTCTCAAATTATTTCATACAATGATATCAATGCTCCAGTATAGCATTTATTTCTGAGCGTACAATAAAGCCGTTACAAATTTTTTGCACAGCTGTGAATTCCGTCGCAAATCCACTCTTAGGAAGAAGAATGGGGTTTTGTCCAGCTCTCAATCAATCTGCTGAGGGTTTGCATCCTCGGAGATTTAGCCCAATGCAGAGCATCAAACAATTTCATTAATTCCAATAATAATCTGAACATAATTAATGCATTGCAAACCCCTCCATTTATAACAATTGAGAGAAGCTTCTAGATTTTCTTTATGAAGTTGCTTCTTGAACAAGCTAGAAAATAAAGTGACTTTATAATATAACTTTCTTTTATTTAGTCACTTATTAATTAAATCAATTAAAAATAAGGTCATCCATTTTCATATTTAATTTATTTGGATAACTTTAACATAATTAATTTCATTAATTATTCCGCCAAAAGCTGGGAAAATTACATCAACACATCAAACAAATGAATGTGGAAGCACAGTCAAGGAACTAGAATGTTTGACAATATGCCTCAAAGAGATGTCATTTCATTGAATGCCATGAATTGATGCACAAAATGGATTTGTTTCAAAGGTATTATGAACTTTCAATCAGACGTGCTAGTAGGGGCTAAGCCAAATTTCATAACCATTTTGTGCTAAGCCAAATTCATAACCTTTTTCAACACCCTCTCATCTTGTGTAGGATTGAATTTCAATCAAACGTTATAGTTGCAAATTCTCTGGTATACATGTATGCAAAATATGGAAGCATAGACAATGCACATGAGCTATTAGACGACATAACATAAGCACATTTGGAAGATGTAAATTTAAGCTCCATGACCCTTCACAAGTATCCTTTGAGCCTAAACCAAATGGAGAACTTCGGAACAGAGCATCAACATATATCCAAGTCTAATGGTTTATTCTCAAGATTAAAGAAAATGTGACCTACAATGGACACTCGTTGACATAATTTGTGCCACAAAGAACATCCACTTACATTAGCTCTCAAATTTTCAATCTTGGCTTTTACGTGAAAACTTGTCGGTTTTAAATTGAAAACTAATAGGGTTTTAGGCTAGTATATAGTAGAAACAAATCTCGACGCGGATAAAACATACTAATAGGGTAGAAAAACATAAGTTAAAAATGCATTGACAAGGCAAAACGCAAGTTAATTGCATTGACAAGGGAAAATATGTGAGTTAAATATGTCTCGAAGGTTAAATACGTGTTCAAACCATAGAAACAAAACTTGGACTCGACGCAAAATCGACAAGGCTGACCTGACTCAAGACTCAGCAATACTTGGCAAAATACCAATTTCTAGTTAGTGTCGCTAGAGCGAGTTCCTGGAGAGTGTTGGGCCCCTAAGACTCGACTAGGGTCACTCGGCTCCAAACTTGGCAGGACTCTGAGAGTCGTGGAACTATGGTTCAAACATACCACACAAGTCTAAACATGGGTTTAGACGTGTTTTTCACACAGTTTTTCAATTGATACATTTGTAATTTAATTTTGCAAAAAGAAGTGTTTTTTAAGAAATTTTAATATTTTTAATTTGCCAAGTTTTTGTCAAGTCAAAAATTTTGAGCTTGTCAAGTACTCTTGGAATCTTAGTCTACAAACTATGCCAACACCAATGAATATGTTTTAGTAGAATCTGTATTGAGAAAATATTATAGTTATTGTCTTATTTTGAAGCAGGTGAATAATCAGTTTCCTTGGATTTATCATTGCTTGACATTTTCTCAAACATTTGTCAAAATTACAAAAAAAAATTGTCTACTACAATGAACAACAATATGAACTTTATGTAGCCACAAGAAAGTGTCAAACTTCAGCCTATAACTATGGGGAAAGAGATTTCCTATTTTGCAATCTGCATCTTATGCCTATGCACCCATTTCATTGTCCATCCTCATTGGAATATTTAAGACTTATTTTCCTATTTCCCGACCTAAACTTGTCATCACTATATTTTAAAACCACATCTAAGCTTTTCCAACCCTTAAAACCTATCCTAATACTTTTAGACTTAAATTCTAAAGACACGTGTGAAAACCTCAATTTCTTGGTTAAGATATTTGAAATTCAAGAAGTGTAACATGTTTTCAGTTTTCCAATGGGTACGACAACTAGGACACATATAAAAGACTACACCACTCTTTACATATATTGAAGAAGTTTTCATCACTCTACATTCTCTTTACGATAGGTTTTCTCTCTTCAAGGGTTTATAGTAAGTTTTAAAACTCTCCCTCGTCTATCCACTCTCCTTTGTGCTTAAAACCTAAAGATCATCTAGAGTTGAAGCTACCTTAGTGATATTCATCCTTTCCTTTCACCATAGGATACATATCTTTCTTTTGTTCTTCACTTACACCCTCTAGGGTTTCTCATTTTCAGATCCCCTTCATCAAATTCTCCATTTTTGCCAAGTCTCCCCTCATAGACCCTTACAGTAGACTCAACCCCTCTTAATCCTTCTTCCAAGCATATTTCTGGTATTTTCATCTCCTAAATTGTATCTTAATGCATGAGCACACGCCACAAAGGCGAAAACATTCTCTTAAGGTTATTGTTAGCTACAAAATCTTGCCCACACCACATACGCCCCACATAGGAAGCTCACACTTGGATTTTTACCAAGCCTGATTGAGGTTGAAAACTGCCACACTAGGGACTAATTAAGGTAGTTTCTAGCCACACAATTTCCTTTTCTGCCCTCTAGATATCATATATAAATAGTTTGATAACAAGATATAAGGCACTTAAAAAGGTGATAGATGGAGCAAGGTACCAAGATGAATAAGCCCTAACAATCTCAAAGTTCTGCCATAGACACAGATGCCAAATTATGTAGTGTAAAAGTGACATGCAAGAATGTTTGCAAAGTTGTTTGTGTCCCTACATTGTAGGAACTTGCCCATAACCAATGTTGGTGTCTTGAAAAATTGTGAGGTGAACAGGAGTGCCCTTTTTCAATGCTAGTGTCCTGTTTTGATGTTTGAGAAGGTTAGGAGCATTGATGGTCAAGACTGATGTCTTGCAGAACTATCCTTGACTTGCAAGAGCAAATCTAATAAATGCTAGTGACTTACAGAGGTGTTTGGGAACAACATAGGCATCCTTGTTGATCCTCCAAAACTACAAATTTCTAGGGTTCTTGTTCCATATTTGCTCTTTCCTAAGTTACTAGATTCGCTTAGCAGACCTAGAATTCGCAGTTCGGTTCAGTGCAATTTCAAATTCGGTTCAGATTCGTCCAAAATTTGCTCCAGGCCTGTCAAATTCTCTGCACATTCGCCCAGCGGAACCCTGGACGACTTTCAGGCGAATTCCACAGACTTCGATAACTGTTGCACGAGCTCGAGAGGAATTCTGGCGAATTTGGAGCGAATTAATGTAATTTTCCAAATTCAAAGACGCTCATTTCTCCTTATTGAATTATAATCACAACCTGTTTGTGATCATTCTATGTCCTTCATCAATATTGATCTTCAAATGCCCATAATCAATGTTGAATAGTGCAATTATTTATGTTCTTCAATAGTTTAGAAATAATCTTTAGAGGCAAAGTATAGTGTGATGGACCAATGTAACGAGCGCACTAAAATGTATGGTTTGGAATATTTCATTCCCAACTATAATCCTTTATGGTTTGGCATCCAATATTTAACGCAAGCGATAATCTTACTCCTCCAATGCTAATGTGGGATTCCTTAAGAAAGTAAAGGATTGATAATATAATCCCCGACGAATATAAACTCCCCCATCTTCAAATATATACCTTGTAGGATTAATTAACTTTCGATAAAGAAATCAATATTTAATTGCTCCAAATAATAGTTTCAGTGGACTATGGAAACACACGGTATACAATTTATCAATCAAATCCCAATTATTAGTCTTTTGTGGTGATACTTAGCTATACATACATACATACATATATATATATATATATATTTTATTTTTTTTTAAAAACTTGTACGGACAAACCCAAAACGAATCCAAACCCAACCCAAAAAAAATTTGGACGAATTTTGAACCCAAAACTCGAACCCGCATCCGTACCAGAATCCGAACTGGCAACTTAGGTTCTTTCCAATCATCCAATCAAATCCACCTTCCAGATATCATTGAGACGCATTTTCTTATTTCCTTTTTCATTTGTTAGTTTTCATTTCTGTAATGTTCCCTTGTAATTTTTGCTTTTTTTTTTCGAATTTTGCAAATCAAACCAAAGTGGAACAGCAAATTAGATTTGGAAATAAACAGCTGGAAACACTGCAATAAACCCTTACCTGCTGATATATCACTTCATGTGAGCAAAAAATAAGTCATAGTTGCTGGGGCATCCTAGTTTATTCAAAATACTAAGGTCTGAAAAATGAATAGTTTATGTTATATAACAGCCACCATAAATGAATTCCAAACTAATATTTATAATTATCTTTGTTGTTTGGGAAAACTACAAATGCCAATTTGTCATGGACAACTTGACAACAATTTCCAGTATATGAAATCTACTCACAAAACCTCTAAAGATGGAATGGCTGACTGGTAATTGATTCCTTTACACTCTATGAACTCCCCAAACTGCTGCACACCAACCCTGATTGCCTGGAATCTATGGATAAGTCCCTAATCACTGCCATAATGATGTTGTATGGCCTGTGGAGGATAATATGGCTGGAAATTAGTGCTGTAACGGTGCTGTACAGTTGTGGTAAGGAAAGTAGGATGCTGTACAGTTGTTGCAAGGAAAGAAGTCTGGACTCTGAAACAGCAATAAAACAATGATCTCTGCACTCCAACTTAGGTGCTCCTCAATCGAATGCAAGATATCACCTTGTGCATCTGTAGGGCTCCCTTGAATTGCCCAAAATGGTGTTTTTAGACCTCTAATGCTGATGTAATCCATTCCGCAAGGCAAAAATAGGCAATCATCATGAATTGAATGATAGATGATGGTAAACCCTCCCCTCTTATAAAGTAGCGCTCGAGATGTAACAAGGATCAACCAAAATAAATGATAAACTAGCTGTGACAACTTCAAAATCACCAAGATCACTCTCCAAAATCATGAGCAATAATTTTCTTGCAAATCTAGATTGATAGATCATAGAATCCTAACAGTTTGCACAAAAATTCTAAATTAGCTCAACCTGTAAACCCTAAGTGGAATTTGACAATCCCAAAGATGGATATTTTCATCCTCACCTTTAGAAATGATGAAGCCAAGAGGGTTACTTTCATCCCATATTGCAGAAATCAGACATGGATTTTCATCCTTGGATGCACAACACAAATGCCAAAGTTCACTATGAACATTCCAAAATAAATACTAGATACAAAATAAGGCTAGGCACCCTCCTTTTATACGATTTCAAATTGGGCTCTTGATTAATAATTTCCCTCCAAATTACTGAATTTAATTTTGTAATTAAATGTTTAAAAACACTTTTAAATTAAACAAAATAATATTATAATAAGTTGCCCCTTAAATTCAAATTTACTCGGCCCAACTCAAAATAATATTAAGAATTTTCCTCTTACCCTATGAGAAATGAGGATAAGCTAGAGGTCTTCTCCATGGGGTTTTTATTTACTGCTGCAGAGCAGAGAAAAACCGTGAGTGAAAAGAAGTCACGTGGGCTTTAAGAACAGACATGCAGGCCTGAAGAACGAATGTGGGCTGGAGAAGAACTGGCGCGAGCTTTTCCATTCTTTTCCCGAGCAGAAACTGGCATAAAAAAACTTTACGCAACTCCAAAACGCGGCATGATAGTGAGAAAAACGGCACCCAGAATATTGAAAGATGTAGAAGATCTGAAACGCATCACATGCAGGGCGCAATTTCTGCTAAAAAATGGCCCTCAAAAACCTTTTGACCTGCAAATAAAAAGTGTTTTGAAGAAATCCATGTTTTGGTATGCAGAAAACCCTTGATTCATGCACTCAAAAACAAATGTGATTTTCAGATGAGTGAAAAAATGTGATTTCTTGAAGAGCAGAAAGCTTAAACAATTTTTGTTATTAAAAAACCGATAAAAAACATCTAAAATATTTATAGGAAAGAACACATTTTTTGTTTGTAAAAAATTTGCAAAAAAATTTAATTGGGCTCTAATACCATCAAATGGTAATTCACTGTTGTATTAACAATGGAGATGAAAGCTCCATTTAAAGGAATTAAGATGATGTTTCTAAATGACACAATCGTTAACTGAAACTCGAAATAGAAACTAGCTCAAGTACATTAAGTGACCATTAAGTAAGGAATATACCAATATTACTCTAATATCTAGTTCAAAAAAGAGGACATTTTAATTTTTTTTACTCTAGCATTTGTTCTATTTGATTGTAAATCTGGTATTTATTAGCTCACTATTGAAAGTATTGTTACAAATCAATTAGTATATTAGATTTAAAGTAGATTAGTGTAAATAAAGAAAGTGAATATCTAGGTTATAGTTTTCTTTGTTTGTTCAACAGTATTTAACCTTGGGTTCAAAATGTGTTCTTTCTCAATTCTTGCACAGCAAGTCCCGAATAGTCTTCATTAACACTTGAATCCAACTCAGATATTGAAGTAGAGGCTCACAATTCACAAGCAGGTGATAGTAAGGAATAGGATTAAAAACTAGATAGGATCACAAAATAGGAGATCAAAATCACCCATTTATTTCATCCAATTATTTTGTATGACTTAACAACACATTTTTCTAAAGGAAGCATTACAGATCTGAAGTTTATTGTCAAAAACCAGATCAAGCATGTAACTTCAACTAGATTACATCACATCAATGCATCACCCTCATTGAAGGAGCTAAGCTTACTCTAACCTCTCAGTTTTGATTTAGCTTTTACTTGTATTGCATGTCACTCAACTCTTTTATGTTATTCTAGGGTTTGATTTCTTGGTGACCATCACGTATCCTTAGATTAACATAAAAATATAAATTAGTCTTTTACTCCTCAAGTACAAAAGGATGCAGAAGAGCTAAGAGTAAAGAAACAATCAGTTACAAGAGTTATATGGTCATTTTTGTAAGTATAAACTCTAAACATTAAGGAAAGCACTATGTTTCGTGGCAAATCTGAGAAGGGAATGACACGACATTAAGGGACGTGTTTTATCTTCATATTTAATTTCAGATCTCTATTTCAGTCCAATATTACATGATTTTCAGTATAATTTGTTGGATAAAAAGAAATCTGTTTGCACGTAAATTGTTTGCTTAATTTCTTGTGAAACATTTGGAAAATCTGGAGCAAATATCTATAGGGGGGAATTTCAATGAAAAAAACCTAAGAAATTTAGAGATTTTTAAGTATTTAAAACTTGTTTCATGCACCTTTTATTAAGTAGACCTTAAAGACACAATAAATCATCAAATAGAAGCTAATTTGATCACATACACAAGTATACATCAATCACATAAGTATAAACACAACTTGAAGCTGAAGGAAATAGAAAACTTAGATATATAAATTATAAATACTGTCAAATGTATACAAAACTCATGGAATATGAAATCCAAGACATCAAACATTCCAAAGTCAAACATATATCAAAACAAAAACAAGTCTATGGCTAAGAGGAGCTTGCATCTCTCCTATGAAAGCGTCTAAGGTAGGTCATGGATGAATCAACAACCATAGTCTCTACCTGTGACATGCCACACTCACCAACATCAGTTATACTTGTGTCTGCCTGTGCTCTATCCTCCTCTTCTGTCATGGCTACAGCCTCAACCTCTCTATCTGCCCGATCGATCCACTAAAGGTCCTCATCACTAAAGACAAGATCCATAGCCTTAGTGATCCACTCAAATTTTGGAACGACCTCCTCTAGCGTGATTAGGGTGGTGTCACTGTCGGAAATTTGTCTCTATCTAAGCCAAAGCTTGTAATGAACAAATACTAGATCATTCAAACTCTCCACAGTCAGTCTATTGCACCTCTTGGACTGTATGTGCTCAAACATACTCCAATTGTGCTCACAACTCGAAGCACTGCATGGCTGGCTCAATATGCAGATGGAAATCCTCTGTAGGTTTGGTGTTTTAGGACCAAACATTTGCCACCATTTATCCAAGATAAGAAAAAGAAAAAAAAAATCAGTCTCATTTCCAACTTTACGACTTTAAGTTATAAAATCATATTATGCACTTAAAATATATTTTTACCTGGCTACAATTTTGTCTGACCGGTTTTGCAAATTTGACGATAGAAGAGCTCCCCTTGTGCAATATCAAAGGCCTCTATCTTGCGGATGATAGTGCTCACCTCAGTATAACCAGTAGACATCCACTCTAAAATTGACTATAACCCATTAAGAACCTCCTCATCCGCCTTGAAATCGAAGCAGAAATGGAATGGGATTGAGGTAATAAGCAGTTGCATGGATGGGCTTGTGAAGCTAGAGGTGCCATCTCCTATCAATTATCCCCCAAATGAGATGCTACTTACACTCATCTCCTCCATAGATAGATCTAATGGCCTCATTGGCCCTATCCATGCCCTCATATATGTAGCCCGTAGCGGGCTTCTCCCCATTAGCAACTCATAGGAGAATTACCAAGGGCTTTGTGAACTGCAAATATTGTGAAACATTTATGGTTGACTTAAGTGTGAATGAAAATAAGCAAAATTGCAAACAATAGAAAAATATGAATATAAATTAAAAGTAAAACATAATGTAGAATTTATAAAAAATCTACTTGCACGATCTCCGCACAAGAGGCCCAAACGTTTGGCTCATCAAACATGCAATCTGCCACATTAATACCTACAGTGGTTGTAGCATAGGATGAGCTAGTCCACTCAACAAAAAATATGTCCCTCAAAGTTGCCTTTGACCGAAGCAAAGACTGCAATGTGATGAAATTTGTGGCAAATCTTGTGATTCCAAGACAAGCCAACTCCTTTTGCCCCGCTTATTGCCTCACTACATTAAGGACCCATGCGTGATTGTACATAAATTTGCAAATGTTTTTGGCCTTATCTACATGTGACTTGACCCATGGAAGCTTGCCAATGTCCTCAAAAATGAGGTCAATGCAATGGGCAGCACATAGAGACCAAAATATGCTCGGGAGTCTCTCCATCAAAAATTTACATGCGCAACATAATTTGCTACATTGTCGGTCACCACTTGAACTATGTTTTCTTCACCCACCTCACCTATGACTTTCTCTATGGCGTTACGTAGGTATGTGGCATTTTTGCTATGTATGGAGGCATCAATGGACTTGGGGAACATGGTGGTACTTGAAAATAAATCAAAATCAATGTGTTGTCCCTAATTTTTTATTTGTAAAAATTAGGGAACATACCAAAAATTTGACAGTTTAGGACTCTAGACATTCTTTTCGAGGTGTAGTTCCATCACCTTGGCATTTGTTAACAAACACAAGTCCTTCACCTCCGTTTTTGTCGAGTTTCAATGCCTAAAAGTTGGTTTTTACTCCAATTTTGGGTTTCAAAGGTTGTATTGCAAGTCTTTCTTCAATGTCAAATCTTTGGCTTGTAATTGCAAGTAATTGTCATGACAAGTAAAATTGCAAATCCACATTACTTGCACTTGCAATCTCTTTCCCAATACCCAGTTTTTAACCTTTTTTTGTGTTTTTGTTGTGTTTTATATTTGAGTAGCTTTTGGTTTAAGTGATTTTTGGGTTTTAAAGTTGTCATTACAAGAAGAGTAATATATCTCTTATTTGTAATCGGGTCTCTAGGTTCCAATTACAAGTAAGGGTCTTATTTTTTTTTAAAGTTTTATGCTTAAAAATTGCAAATCAATTCCTATGGCTCGAAATGCAAGTATCATTTAGAACCGAAATCCAAGTTAAAGCATTTGCAATATGGCCCTCCAAATCCAACGACTAAGAGTTTTAGGTTCACTTTGAAGTTTATTTTAAACTTGCAACATGACTTTAGAAACCTGAAATGCAAAGAAATAGACTTGCATCGAGCTTCTTCAAACCCAAAATGCTTGCAGATCCAAGTGAAGAGTTGGTGTTCATTTTTGTCACCTATAGCCTGCAATTTGTTTGCTACAAAATCACGCCATTTGGAGTTTGCATTCATGTTGGAATCTTAGAGGAAAAGATGGATTGTGTTTCTATAAAAACAGCTTGAGAAGCCCGTGTTTGACAGGATTTATGACCCATCTTTGGCGTTTGAAGTTATCATTGCATTCTCTTGGCATTTTTAAAAACCAAAAGTTTTTCTCGTGTTTTTCAAGTATAAGCTAATGCGTTACTTCCCTTAGACGGTATTTCTTGTTTGCAAGTTAAGGTTTTGGGTTTTTAGAGTTAAATTTTTGTTGTTATTTTTATTCGTTTTTAAGAAGTTGTCTTGTTGCAAAACGTCTATCAATGCTTTGTCTTAAACACGTCTTTGGTTTTGTTACAAAGGCATCTCCTATGCAAAATGTGTGTAAATCATAGTCTAGTGTATCCTGCATATGAAATCTATGTCTATTCTTCTCACAAAGTTTTGTTGGCATGAACGTATTTTCATCTTGCATTCATATTCTCCAAGATTTCCATGTGTTGAATAACTAGGAACCCGTGTTTTGTTTTGTGCATTATATTTGCCATTTCGGGTTTTAGGGGTTGCATAGCAAAACCCAAGATTGTACAAAATGCAAGTAATTTACTTGCAGATTGCATTTCCAAGCTATAGTGTGTGCATCAAACACATATTTCCCCCTCAAAGTTGAAATTGGGCCTTTAGAACTATATTACAAGTTCATGTCACAAGTTGAGAATGCAAGCAATACTTTTCCTTAACTTGCAATTGATACCTAAAGACCCAAACTGTGCACTATATTAGTAATTTCGGGTTTTGAGAGCTTCATTACAAGTTTTCATTACAAAACAAAATTACAAGTGTGTTACTTGTAATGTGCTCTTCAAACCTTAAATACAGCCTTATGATGTTCATTTTACATTTGCAAGACCAAATATTTCTTCCACACTTGCAATGCAGTCCTCAAGACCCGAAATTCATCTATGACCCCACATTTGTGTCATTTTAGACCTTTCCTTGTTAGTCCTATTTGCACACATGACCTACCAAATCAATAAATCAAGGTTGGGCCTTATTTTATAATAGACTTCAAGGCTGAAGAATGAGAAAAAGCAATAGAAGACCAAGGAATGAGTAATGTCAGGACAATGGAAAGGCTACATACAGATCTATTATGAAAAGACATGGTTCATGAGGCTCCTATGAATGAATAGATCTCACATGGACCAGAGATAATAGTGAGTAAAGATATGCAGTTGGAAGACTTATTATGGGCAACCAACATGACCTGTGACATTGTTGTCATATAGCAGATAAAAAGAACTCTTTCAAGACTGAGATGGTTGCTTTTCCAATGAAAGCTATTGGACAGAAGAACAATCTAGGATGCAAATTGTCTCGAGACAAAATGCCTTCTAGGATGCAAGTTGCTATCTTGAGACAAAATGCCTTCACCGAGCCCAAATTCTTCGAAGTGTCAATATTTTGAAGAAGCATGAAGATCAGATGAAGGATGATGTAAATAGTCATGTCTCTGGACACACAAATTAGTTTCAATTACGCACTTGTAATTTCATTTTGACTAATTAAATATAATGTCAGAAATTGTAATTGCAGGTTATCATATCACTTGCAAAGTCGTAACTTGTAATTACATGTAATCGCATTGCAAGTCAGATAGGCTAGGAGTTGCAATGTTGAATAAGTCAACTGCCAATAGTTAGCTATGGAATAAGTCTTAGTTGGACTTCTCCCACTTTTTGCTCTCAACCCCTCACTTATAAATAAGAGAAGGTGCTCATTGTAATTTTTGGGATCTTTTCGCAATGCAACGAAATTTTGCCAATTTGTTGTGCACTCTAAGACTTTGAGTTTAGATGTAAATCAAATTGTTTTCAATTGAAGAGGAAAATTGCTTTCAAACTTTGTGTTGATTTGTAATGTCACGTACGACCTATGACACTTCCCCGAACAGTCAATACCACCACGCACAGACAACACAAACCACCTCGTACGGCCAACACAGACACTTCACTGTACAACCTTCCTTTCACCGTATGTAGACAAGGCACACCTCTGGGCGCGAATAGGGCACACCCCCAGACGCGAACAAGGTACACCTCTGGTCACGAGCACGGACGCAGACGCAGACACGGCCACAGACACATACACGAACGCGAGTGTGGACACGGGCACAGACGTGGACGCAGGCATGGACACTAGCACGAGCATGAATGCAGACGTGGGCACGGACGCGGACGCGGGCACAAACGCAGACGCGGATACGGACGCGGACACGGGCACGGGCACGGGCACGAACACGAATGCGGACGCGGTCAAGATAAGGAACTTAGTGCTATCGATTTATGCCAGATCCGAACACAAGGTTTGATAAATTGCATAGTTATAATGGAGATAATCACAGAGGAACAAATATAGAATTTCATACAAAATATATCCGTGATTACAGTAACTAAGATTCACAAGCAGAATAGGGTGAGGGATGATTCCCACCAAAACTGCAAGTGCTAGAGTAGGGAGGATCTTGCACCTCCGAAATGGCAGACAAGATGAACTCCAACTGGAATTCGCATATACAAAGAAAATATCAAATTCATCATACTACCTACAATGCCACACATGGCCTTATAAAGGGATCCAAGAAACTTCCCGAAGGGTTACAAATATGCTGACATTATTTATTATTTTATTACTTAGGCCCCCTATATTAATTAATTAAAGGTCCTATATAATATTATTAAAATTTTGGGACCACTTAATTAATTAATTTAATTTAATCACCCTCCATTAATTTGGGGACATTACAAATCCTCGCCACCCAGAGATTGCTTTCCCTCAAACAATCAGTCATCAAAGCTCTAGGATCCCAAACCAAGCGCGGGTGTTGATAGTCGTATCCACTGAAATCTTCATGTTGCTTTATCACCGCCTGAGCACTCTCCTTAACCCTTCCAGATTCAATGTTGTGCAAATCTCCAATAAGCTTTCGCTGCGCCACTGATATAAACGTTGCCATGCCCGGAGTCATCAGGATCCCACTGAAGCCAATCATCAAACACATCGATGCTATCCTGCCAATCAATTTCATGAGAAAGCCACTCACAAGGAGAGGTGGCAATCATGCACGCCTCATGCCCAATCAAAGGAAAAACTCTATATTCAACCAATTGTAGAGATTGCTCCTGCAAGGGATCATTGGTAGAGACAGCATCTCCATGAAGCTTATCAACCACTTCATGTCCTGTACAACCTTCCTTTGATTCTGATTGAGTTCTTAATTCAAGATCCAACTCCTCTTTTATTTTCCTTACATAGTACCCATCAAAAGATTCGATACCTTGATCTCCTCAGGTTCACTTGAGTATTCATCAAAGATTCTGATAACCTCCTCATGCACAGGTTTACTTTTTCTTGTAAGAACTAGATATTCTTGAAATGTCAGAAGATTCTTCCCCTTTTGATATTTGATGTACCACTTGGTGATTTTAGTGGCTGCAATTGCATTATCCCTTTCTTCCATTTCTTCCATTTCTGTAATCATCCCAAGCATTCCACAGGCTGGTAGGAATATGGCTCTAATACCATTGTAATGTCCCGTATAGCCTACGACACTTCCCCGAACGGTCAATACCACTACGCCGGACAACACAAACCTTATTATTTTATTACTTGAACCCCTCTTATATTAATTAATTAAAGGTCCTTTATAATACTATTTAAATTTTGGGACCACTTAATCAATTAATTTAATTAAATCACTCTATTAATTTGGGGACATTACATGATTCAAGGTGTTATGTGATGACATTTTCTAAAGATTGATTGTGAATGTTGTGCTTTTGTTCAAAAGGGATTTAGATTCAATCTTGCAAACTTTGAGCTGCTAATAATACTTAAAGTTATAGTTTGTTTTCACATTTGGTCTTTTAGACTTTGGGTTGCTTATCATGTTTGAAGCTAGTGTAGAACACTCAAGCAAGGAGATAACTTGCAGAATTTTGTGTTGCTTTTATTTGCTACATTTATGTGTGAAAGGTGAAATATACGTTGCAGACTTTGAGCTACACGTATGTTCCACTCTTGTTCCTGAATTCACGTAAGAAGTCATAGGAAGACTTTGAGCTTCCATGAGCTTCTTGTTATTAACTTTGCCAGATTGTACCTGAAAGTCTGTTGTAAGAAAGAATCGCGTATTCTGAAATAAGAGAATACAACGAAAAAATAACACCTATTCTAAAGAAAGAGGATATGGTGAATGTAATGCCTTGTCAATTAGCTTAGTGTACATAATCTTTAGGTTTTAGTTCAGTATTAGTTAATTTCAATAATAGAAAATAGGGGGAGCCTTCTCTTATAATTAGGAGAGACTATGTCTCAAGTGTTATCGTTGGAACCATTGTTTTGCAATTGATCCTAAAACTGTTGGTTGCAAAATATCCACCCAACACAATGATCAATCAATAAATCATAAATTACAAATATTGATCACTAAATCAAATTCAAATTATTCAAGGCATTTAGGAAAGTAGAATGATCAATCACCTCCGCAAGAAACAAGAAAATTTAGGAGTGTCCTATTCCTCCTATCAGTCCAACCATTAGTCATGAAGGTGCAACACTTTTTGCTCTAAAACACACGTTGGTCCTGTAATTTGGCTCGTACATCATCAACCAATTCTGACAAAAGAGGGCCACTTAACTCAGTATCATTAGGGGCCTTGAACCCTGCCCCACAAATGGTTAGGATATCTATCATGCCTTGCCAATAAGGAGACTTGTCACAAATAGATTAAATAAGTATGTGTAATAAAAATTCATTAGACAAAGCAAACTATAAATTTTTAATTTAAAACAATCAAATAAAAAAGAATTACCTTGAATCCTACACAGCAGAATCCTGATAGCAATATCACAATATATACATACATACATATATAAATATGTACTTAATCAACTTGCGAATTCTAATTGTCATATTAGAGATAGCAGTGATTTAATTATTAATCTTATACATAAGCACTCATAAGAAGTATCACTGACCATCAATTACAGTGCTAAGTAAGACTATAAGGAAATTAGTCTTTTGCAATTAAGTTTGTGAGGTAATTGTCCCTATTTCCCAAGTTAGCCAAAAAGGGGACATTATGGTTACTTTTGTAATTTGTCATTTAATACTGTACATAGGATCAAGTTAGATATCCAAGGCGGCATTCTAGAAGATAGACGATAGCACTTAATTTAATATTTTCTTTGGCCATTTATTATATTCTTGGTTACCGAACTGATTTTGATAGAGGTTCAAGTTCGGGTACGTGAGTTCGGCAAAAAAAAATTTTGCTTGGGTTCAATTCATAGTGATTGTGCTAAATTTGCTAATCATGTAACCATGAGAAGTTTCCAATGTCAATGATTGCTAAACTGCTCCTATTGTTTATCAATAATTCTCTACTGAAAGAAATACAACTACATTAATAAGCTGTTAAAGCTGTTACATTATTAGAAACAAATGGTTTCATAATCGACCTTGCACTCACAATCACTGGTTATTCTGTAAAAATAATTACCAAAATCTATATCAAGTGTGTAATATAATGAATAATCAACAGTAGCAATTATGTTGAACAAAAGTAGTGAACAAAGTATACAGAGGCAGTTGCACCTGTTTGTAACATGTACATGAAACAGAAAAAAATCCAATCACTTTTTAAAAGAATGTCTCTCCTATATAGTAATTAGGCTATCATGATTTTACAGCCCACAAAATGTTTCTTTCTCCAGAATAAACTAGCCAAGAGATGAAAATGTTATTTATATTTTTTGAAGTGCAGGTCCAAATGAGCATCTCAACCAGAAACATGAATTTCATCTTACCAAAATCAATGTCAAAAAGTCTCTTTAAACCAGGCCTTTGGACTTTCACAGCAACCTGTTCTCCATTCTGTAGCACAGCTCTGTGAACCTATAATCAAGTAGCTTTCAGTGGACTAGGATTTTAAATGAAAACAAAACCAGATTCATATCAATATTTTTTATTCACAAGCAGCTTGTACTCTTCTTGTTTTTCAATACTAGTTTTCAAAAAAATTCTCAGATAATTCAACTTGAGAAATCTGTTTCATAATGCAAGCTAATAAATTTTGATTTGATTTTTTATGGTAATCATGATTAAGTTTAAAACAATATAGAGGAATCAAACTAAAAGAGAAATCTGTACTTTCTAACATACATGTAAGTATATTAGCATTATCACATGGTAATCACAATTCAATCTGAAATATTGAAGTGGACAAATGGGAATATGCAAGCATACTTAGTATCATCATATAGTAATCATGATTCACAACATCTCAAATATTCAGAAAGAGATAGGGAAAGAATTTTGGAAGATCTATTCCTAGCAGCTATATGAACATACTTACTATCCTCAACATTTTGTTCATCCCTCATTGAGGCTTCATAACTAGGGCAACTTGAGCACTTGCCAGTCATGCTTGAAGATCATTGTACTACTTCTTGCATGTTTTGAATATTGTAAACATAAAGGGCATTCAGAAGATACCTGTCCAAGGCTAGCAGCTGCAATTGGTCGATCCTCAAATTCTCTGAAAATCATATCAACCGGTGCTCCTAACTGTTCCTCTATCAGGCCTCTTGCCTTCTTAGGTGAAAGGGCAGGGACACGATCCTGCAAGCAGATTAAGGATCATGTATGGGCACCATCACAATGCTACTTGTAACTAAATGCAATTTAAACCAAATTCCAGCTTTGAGAAGAACTTAAGTGTACAATGATAACATATTAAAGGCATCATCTTCCTTAAAGTTCCACTGTTGGAAGTCCATAGAAGATGTTCACCAATTAGATACCAAGGTCAATACACAACAATTATTATCCTAGATAAAAATGCATAAGGTATATGACAATTGTTCTATTTATGGATAATCTCAACAAAGGTTTCCTTGGGAGGTGAACAAAGATTTGTTTTATAATTCTCACTTTCCTACAGTAGGACTGAACAATAGCTTAAATTTATACGATGGTTATTCTTATTACACTGAACAAATAAAATCTCAAAATATTTGTGTTTTAAATTGCACTGTTTAGTGCAACACATAATAGAACAGATGTGTAGTAGAATTTCCTTCAAATTAGAAAGGGAAGCTCCCTGTCAAATAAAAATCACCTACTATGAACAATTTGTATTTTCAATATTAACAATGTTTTTCTAGAGATTTCGTGTTTGGGTTAAATAAATTTAAAATATGTAACATTTTAGGTTTGCCTAGTCTGAAAAGTTGAAATGTTCTTTCAACACAACACAAAGGATTTTATGCATTTTGATTGAAAATAAACCCTAAAAATTAAACACTTGCGCTATACAGCTAAAAACATATACTGAACAAGGCAAGAACAACATAAAGATTAATTTGACTAAAACACATACACAGGATGATATAAGTTAAACATGGCAATTGCATTCAAAGCCACAACTATCAATCAAACAACTACTACAATACAAAGCTTTAAATATTTATTAACTTAAAAAAGGACAATAAATTATTATAGAAGGCAAAAACAATTCAACAACAATTGTGAAGTGGAATAAGCATGCTAAATTATATTGAATGACTAATTGTAGATTGAACATTTAATGCAACTGAAGAACCTATATCAACTTTATATTTTCCATGTTACTCTGCCATGTCAAGTACAACTTGACTATGTAAACTGAATATGCATCAACCTGTTTATGTAAGGTATTCACATTATTTATATCATATCCATATCACTAATCAAACTCAAACTGAAACTCAAACTGATTATCATATCCATATTACTGAATGAATTCTTCATCAAGTATGATCATGAATGTATGACCAAATTATTTAGTCAGTATCACTGAAAGTATGATCATCAAGTATGTTATTGTCATGTATCACTACAATTATGATCATCAAGTATTACTGCCATGTATGAAATCATCAAGTAATTCATGTGCTAGGTGAATCATGTAGAATGGTTAACAGTACCAAATATACAGAAAGATACATTAAGCATTCATAGATACCCTTCAACCAATTACCAATAATTCACTAACTACCAATATCAATGAAAGATACAAAGTACCATACCAGAATACTAGATTGGCGAGGAAGTGTTTATTCTCTTTATTATTACCAGCAAAACCAACAACCCATACAATAAACCAGACACAAATATATAGTAGCTGGTTGGTTGGGAAAACCAACGGACGCACCTCCTCGCTCCTAACTACCCTCCCGACAATACATAAATAAGTCTTAATACAAAATGACTTTATTTCCTACTACATATATCCCCCCCAAAAAAATTGCCGTCTTCCAAGACGACTTATACAAAAGGAAAATCAGACTTGAGAGTTGGGTTGTGAAGACATCCCTGGACTCGAAGCTTGCTCCCAGAAGCGTAGGAGATCCCTTTTAGCCGCCTTCTGCTTAGCCCGAACTCCCTGCAGCAGGTGTAAGGCATCCATTTTTTTAGCTTCAGCTGCTGCTAACTTCTCTTCTAGTCCAGCTTTCTCTGTCATCCATTGTGTTTCTCTCGTGGCTTTTTCCTCTTCCCAATCCTTCTTCGTTTGCTTAGTCAGTTCTTTTTCTTCCTGTAGCTGCCAAAATGTCCTCCTGAAGGCCACTTCCATTTCTTGAAGTGTGTTCAAGAGAGGTGGCTGCTCCTGTTCCCGTACTATGATGCCCGGGGCTGCCCATATTTCAGCTACTTCATTTTTTGTGTACCCACTAG